>WBNM01034977.1:0-23345 GCA_013399055.1 Ramphastos sulfuratus
GGATAGGTTAGTTTAGGTTTCCACCATTTTCAAATATATTGGGTTCCGTAGCTATGCTCAGAACAATTGTCCACATAGTAAGCAGGCTCCAGGACGCTCCACAGCCTCCAAAACAGTAGGTACTCACTGAATTTTGATACCACTGCAGCATTCATCAGGCAACATGGGAACAAACTTTGCCCTAAACCCCATTCTGAACATTTATTTCATCACAGCTATGTTCATCTACAACTTGTGTGGTTCAGTTCCACGCTGCGGCACGCGGCAAAGCATATGCAGCTAGCGCACACGCGACCTTTTGTGCCTAAGCAAATGCATATTGAAAAGGGAGCAACTATGAAACCTATAGATTTAAATGTGAATATTATAATATCATCTTCATAATTATAATTCCCCTTGCTAGTTTCCAAGATGCTCTGAGAGGATCAAAACACAGCTGCTTCCCTACTGAGAATTTTCACACTTATAGCAGCCCCAGGTTTGTTTCCGTCCGGGCCAACAGACGGCTCGGAGCTGCTGGTCCCCGGGCATGGCAGAGCTATGACTGTTGACTGTTACTTCTGAAAGCAGGCTAAAAACTGACAGGCTGTTTGAATACAACTAAGGAGGAAAAAGGAAAAGGACTTTGCTCGATCCAAACGATGGTCTTGCAGATCTTGACTGTTTCCCTTTAAGCCAGCTCCAACTAGCGATTTTTCGACTCGTTTCTACAAGAACATCAGCATTTGAAACACCAGTGTGGGCTTCAGGAGAAAATGGATTTTCACCATATGAAATGTATGCATAATTTCCAGATAGGAAATGGCATGTTACTTTATTCACATACATTCACATTCATTTATTCACATGAAAAATAGTTCATATTCTCAGCTATGATTGACATAAGGTACGAAGAGGATTTCTTCTGCAAAAAAAAGCAAACAAATTACAAGAAGTAGGAAGCAATAAGGTTGTTTATTAACACTCTTCTATCTTCACCCTCCTGCTCACCCCATCACCCAAGAAATGGCATTCCAAATCCTTGACACAAAATGATAATATACAATATCAACCATACGTTCTCTGCCATTCCCATCTGAACCTCCAGCACTGCAAATGTAGTCATCTTCTTTCCACAGTGGGAAACAGCAAACATTCATACTTGTGCATTACCTTTATTTGGCACTCAAACCCCTGTGAAATAGAAATTCTGCCATTTAACACAATACCAGCCCCACAAAATACAGCCTTTTGTGGGATAAAGAAAAGCCTACAGTGTCTGAACAGATTCGAGACACTTTACTAGCATTCTTTCAAGGCTTCTCTTTGAATTGCATGATTATTCAGGTGATGGAGGTTAACTACTCTGAGCAATGGGAGGGAATCAAACTATGATATGACATGCACAAATATGCATAGATTGAGGGGGGTTAGCTCATCTCCTGGAAGCTTATTGGCAATGCCTATAGTAACGCTTACTTTGTTAATTTTAGTTTCTATTACAAGCATCTCTAGGATACAGCAACCTTCCCAGAGATATTCCTTGAGCAGAACAGAAACTACAGTCGCAGAATGTATTCCTTGCTGCAAATTATTTACCCAAGGCAAAAATGTTTATCAACCTTTCTGATTTGTTGGCATAGTAGAAGCTCCTGGGACACAGTGAGCTGAACAATTAAGTGGCTACACTGATGTTTAAAAAACCCCTTTGCACAAGCAGCACTGAATGCAAAGGTACTTTCTCACTATTTGCATTAAGAGATGTCACTCTCAGTTCACTTCTGCAAGTTTCCCCCCACCATAGTTTGGGTCAGAGATCAGGAAGAAGTTTAATGAAACATTTAGCCAAAGTGAAATGCGATTCTATGTTACAAAGATCCCAAAGATTATAAAGAACTGCAGGTAACTTCAAAGATCATTGGACTCAGAAGGTTTAAACTCCCTCTCTCAACAGGGCATGGGGAGGAGGAGTGATATCTGATTCTCCATGGTTGAGTAAAAGTGGAGCAATTGTAATTAATCTTAAGTGACTCGTGATGCAATATCAGTGCAGCACAGGATAGATGACAGGGAGATGTTCCCAGGAGAGAGATGTGAGTCATTGAGAGCCTCGTGGAAGGTGCTCAGAGACATAAGAGAGAAGTCTGACTTAGCAAATGTCATGGTGCACATGGAATGATTAAAGGTGAGCCAACATCCTGCCTGCTGGTGACACTGAGGACAGGATTCCCTCATGTCTGTTTGCTAGCAATAGACACAAAGCACTTTCCCTGATCTACCACAATCGTGCCTCTCCTACCAGCATTTTCTCCTTTCTCTTTGTTTCATAGCTTTTAAAATAAACACATCAAATGTTCAAAGAGGTGTTGCTGTGTTTCCTGAGCTTTCAAGAAAGCCAACAAGGATCTGTGCCAGCTAGGTCACTTCTGAAGATGCTTAAGACACAGAGGACTTGTGTGGTACGTCCCTCAACGGGATGTAGAGAAAAAAGATGGGATGGAGGGACAGGGATCTGCTTGAGAGAGTCCAGTGGAGGGCTACAAGGGTGATCAGGGGACTGGAGCACTGCCTGATGAGGAGAGGCTGAGGGACCTGGGGCTGCTTAGTCTGGACAAGAGAAGTCTGAGAGAGCATTTAATAAATGTTTATAAATATCTGAGGGCTGGGGGTCAGGAGGAGGGGGACAGGCTCTGATCACTTGCTCCCTGGGATAGGACAAGGAGCAATGGATGGAAGCTGCAGCACAGCAGGTTCCAGCTCAACACAAGGGGCAACCTCTTTACTGTAAGGGTCACAGAGCACTGGAACAGGCTCCCCAGAGAGGTTGTGGAGTCTCCTTCTCTGGAGCCTTTCAAGGCCTGTCTGGATGTGTTCCTGTGTGACCTGAGCTAGATTGTCTGGTCCTGCTCTGGCAGGGGCATTGGACTTGATGACCTCTTTGAGACCACTCCAACCCCTGACATCCTGTGAGCCTGTGATGAGTGAGCAGGGCTAGGGAAGCCTTTGGACTCCTATCTGCAACAGGCAGTCTGCATGCAGATGGTCCAAAGGGAAGACCATCAAAAAGCACTCTGTGAGCAACATCAGTGCAGATGGAGCAGGCAGTGCAGGCTCAGCACCATGTGGAAGCAGCCTGAGGTAGAAATGGCAATTAGGGGGTATTGCCCTGCACTGTGAGAAGCTGGGATTAGGTTCTGGCAGGGGTTTGGTGATTCACTTCCCCAGAAGCTTTTCATTTAATTTGAAAAGAATTCTTTTTAGAGATAGGTAAATGGTTGGTAGAACTTCATTAATTAAAGCTGGTCAGAAGCCAGACTGTTTTGGTGTAATTTTTTTTTCCTGCTTTTGTTATCTGAGGAACATTGTATGAGTTCAATACTGTCACTGGGAGCACTGACACATGTGGCAGGTGCTCAGCAAGGTGCTGTTTGCAAGAGGACTCTTCCCCATGAGTCCAAAATGGATTGTGGAAAAACTGAGTAGCATGGGGAATTGCTGACCTGCTGGCCCCATCCCCTTTCAGAAGAAATGTTGTTTAAAGTACTCATAGATGTGCTGGCTGCTCAAATGCATGCATCAGAGAGACCTGATCCTGCCTTTGAACAGCTTTGAAAGGAAATTATGATATGATACATGATATGATATGATGTGATTTGATATAGAGACTGACTTAGTGGGCTTAGGGAGAAAGAACAGGGAGAAATCAACAAGATGTTCTGTAATTCATGATAAATATCTAAGTGTGTATTTGTGTGTGTGTATGTATATATGAAACCATAGAATCGTGGAATGGTCTGGGTTGGAAGGGGCCTCCAAAGGTAAAGGGTTAACCCCTCCTGGGGGTGGTCTGAACCTGACCCCAGGTGCAATGGTTAACCCACTCCCACTTCCTATCTAGACCCCCTATAAAAACAGAGGAACTTCCAGTTTCTCTTTCTCTCTTGGCCCTGCCTGCCTGCCAGCAGCAGCCTGGTTCCTGCTGCTCCTGCTCTGCCACGTGGCCACCCTATGATGTGGTGGGACAACCACCTCCTGCATCTACCTCCATCCATTGCCATCAGTCTGGTTGTACATGTATTTTGTATCTTGTTTCCCTTCCCTATACCTTTTTGTAACTCTCCTTACCTTAAATACCTTTTATTTATTGTTAAAAGTTTTCTTTTCATTTCCAAATCAAAGCAAGACTGTTCTTTGGGTGCATTACTCCTTTTCACTCTCTACATCTAATTATTTTCTTTCCACAGGGTGAAGAGGGGAAGACATCCTATTGTTGTATTGTTCTGCTAGGCTTTGGGCTCTGGGAAGCTTAAACCAGAACCAACACACTCCCTTCAGTAAGCAGGGGCATGCTCAAGTAGATCAGGTTGCTCAGAGTCCTGTCAAGCCTCACCTTGAATATCTCCAGGGATATATATATGCATATAAGGACAGGCTACAAGAGTTNCTATATCTATCTACATGTAAATGCTCTGTACATAATGCAACCAGGGGTGTGTCATTTAGGTGTTTAACTTTCACTTCCTTTCCCAGAAGCTGTTTGTGTGTTTGTAAGTGTGGTTTATCCACAGGGCCACACTAAATGTGGAAAAAAAAAAAAGTGTCTTTTCTAGCTCAGAGAGCAACCTTCCTGCTTCTGGAGTCAGTGCCCTTAGACTCAAGGCCTGCTCACAGTGATCTCTCACCCAGAAGTTTTAGGTTACTGCTGCTGCCTCTCATGCGCTCGCAGCAGCTGCCCCAGGCCGCCGGGGAAGTACCTGCAGCGCAGCGACATCAGGCGCGGTGTAAGTCAGATCAGCAACACCAATTAAAACAAATAACTAAGCACACAGAAGAATGCACTCAGCCTAGGATGCTCTAGTTAGACCAAAGCATCTGTGCACCCAGCTGTTTGGTGTGTGAAGCAGATGTGACAAGATGTTTGGATCTGGTGTTGTTTATGCGTTGAGAGATTTGGGCTGGATGGATTCACAGGCTACAACAAATGCCCTCATTTATCCTGGCTGGTTCCTATGCTACAGCCTATTCCAGGGGACACACACGTGGCATCCAGAGAACGTGACCTAGAATCAGGGACACATTGCAGAGGATTTGCTGACAGGTCTCTATAAAATCCAGCTCACTGAATAAAAGCTCTTTGTGAAGCTTCCAATTCTTGAAAACTTTTTTTTTTCTTTTTTAACTCGAGAGCGCAGTCAATAATATGGAATATTATAAATATGGAATAGAATACCATTCTGTGATTCCATCTTAGCATTCTGTGATTCCATCTTAGCATTCTGTGATTCCTTCTTAGCATTCTGTGATTCCATCTTAGCATTCTGTGATTCCATCTTAGCATTCTTTGATTCCTTCTTACCATTCTATGATTCCTTCTTAGCATTCTGTGATTCCTTCTTAGCATTCTGTGATTCCTTCTTAGCATTCTGTGATTCCTTCTTAGCATTCTATGATTCCTTCTTTCCCATTCTATGATTCCTTCTTAGCATTCTGTGATTCCTTCTTAGCATTCTTTGATTCCTTCTTATCATTCTATGATTCCTTCTTACCATTCTATGATTCCATCTTAGCATTCTGTGATTCCTTCTTAGCATTCTGTGATTCCTTCTTAGCATTCTATGATTCCTTCTTTACCATTCTATGATTCCTTCTTAGCATTCTGTGATTCCTTCTTAGCATTCTTTGATTCCTTCTTATCATTCTATGATTCCTTCTTACCATTCTATGATTCCATCTTAGCATTCTGTGATTCCTTCTTAGCATTCTGTGATTCCTTCTTAGCATTCTATGATTCCTTCTTACCATTCTATGATTCCTTCTTACCATTCTATGATTCCATCTTAGCATTCTATGATTCCTTCTTAGCATTCTGTGATTCCTTCTTAGCATTCTGTGATTCCTTCTTAGCATTCTATGATTCCTTCTTACCATTCTATGATTCCTTCTTAGCATTCTGTGATTCCTTCTTAGCATTCTGTGATTCCTTCTTAGCATTCTGTGATTCCTTCTTAGCATTCTGTGATTCCATCTTAGCATTCTGTGATTCCATCTTAGCATTCTATGATTCCTTCTTCCCATTCTATGATTCCATCTTAGCATTCTATGATTCTAAGGTTGGACGAGGCCTTGAGTGACCTGTACTAGTGGGAGGTGTCCCTGCCTATGACAGGGGGTTGGAACTAGATGATCTTAGAGGTCCCTTCCAACCTTACCATTCTGTGATTCTATAAAACAAATTTGTTGGTGGAGTCCTTATTTCCTTTTCAACAAAATTCCCACAAGTTCATACGGCAATGGGTTTTGACTCATGGCATTTTATAGAGTGGATCTCATAATATTTGGGGTGTTGAGGGCTTCTTTAGAAGACTAATGCTTTGTGAGCACCTCATTCTGCCCTCAACCTCTTACCCCTAGAATCTCTATCTCTTCTGGTTGCAGAGAGAAAAGCCTGAGAACATAACCCATATTAAGTCTCAAACAGCAGACGGCAAACAGAAATACACAACATTTTTTTTTTTAATTTTTATTTTTTTTTTAATCTCCTGGGTTTTAACACTTAGAGTTGGCAATATTGCAACTGGAATTTGGTTTGAATGAAGACTGAGGGCTGAATGCCAACTTACTCTCTCACTCTTTCCAAAGAAAAGCAATGCCTGGAAATGCCTGGAAACGAAGGACCTGATTATCAACTTCCTTCCAGGCAGCTCATGCTGCCTTACCCTGGCTGTAAGCATAGATCCAAATATTCCAAACTAGGTCCAAATCTTAATAGTACAAATAATCTCTTTCTTTAGAATACCCTAACCTTAGGTCCCAAACACTTTCACTTCTGTCATATGTGAATTCTGGATCTATTTTAAGTAAGGCATTTCTGCTTACAACCCCATCTCTGGAACTCTGCAGCAGAGTATGTAGAACAATCTGAGAATGTCTGTTTGAAAGTAATGGTTTCCCCCTGTTGTGACCCCTGCAAGGGTTGCCACAAGCAACTGAAAAAGCACTGCTTATTGCTTCTGAGTAAAACAGCTTCTCAATTTGCTGCCTGGACTGTAGTGCTTCCTGCAGCCACCAAATACTGGAATTCAATATGAAAACAAGAGCTGCTTCCACTACTTAAAAGAACTCCAGGAATTCTAGTGAATGTATCTATCAAATTTCCAGTCTGTCGCTGTGTCTACCAATAACTTTGTCTCCTCCTTTTGGATCAAAATAGGTTAATTTGTTGAGTTCTTTTTAGTTAATGAAAAATTATTTGGGGGGAGAAAAGCCTTGCATCTCACACACAGCACTCCAAATCCTCTATGTATCCAGATACACCAGGGCACCCAAGGTGAATTGTGTGTGGGCACATTCCTCTACTGACAGCAACTTTCCTTACACTGCTCAAAAAGCACAGGCTTATAACTTAGCAAGCATAGTTTGCACACCTCTGCCTTCAGATCTGTAGCTCTGTTTTGGGGCTCTGGGCCTCAGTGTGCTCTGGCTGCACATAACAAATGTTTTGGCCAGTACAAACTATTGTAGACATCATTTCATATTAAGAGTGAACATGAAATGCTCATTTTACCACAAAGTGTGTTGTTGACAATGTGGCAAGCTTGGTCAGTCACATGAAATGGAACATTTGCTACAGGTTTTGAGTGTTATCTCCTGACAACTTACACATTAAGGCACAATATACTCATCTATATAGAGAATTCAAGAATCAGTGAGGAAGGCAGTAAAGCATCTGCTCTGAAGGTTCAATTTTTGATTGCAGTAATCCATAAGCATCCTCCTGGTACTCCTCTCCATAATGTCTGGGACTGTTTGTGACGCCTCGGAAAGTCTCCTCATTGTAGCGACAGGTAATGAATTCCAGTTCGTCCTGATCTGGTGCATTTCTCAGTGCAATCTCCTCCCTGCACTCCTGCTGCACACTCTCACATACTAGAAGTACACGAGGAGGGACAGAAGCTGGCCACCACTCTTGTCAGAACTGTCTCATTGCCTTTCACTGGCAAGCACAGGCTTTCTGCAGCAGAATTGCATTACCTCAGCCGCCAGTGCCTTGTGTCACTGAAATACTTTCCATCAAAGGGAAACCTCTGTGAAGCAGCAGAGCACAAGGGCCAGCTGTCAGCTTAGAATTCTCTAATACTTAACCCTTTTCCTACCCTCCACAGTAGTTCTTCAGATGAAAAAGGTTCTCTTTCCTTTTGCTAAGTCTCCTCCCGTTTCAGTCCAGTGCAAGTATTTGGTGCTGTAGCAGATCAGATATAGTGGCAGCAGGCTGCATAGGCTCTCTTACAAGACTCTTGTCTTTTAGCAACCTGCCTGCCCTTCATGGCCACAAAGCAAGTCAGTAGTGCTACTGTAAGTTACAAAGTTTGCTGCTGTCTGGTGTACTGTGCATGGCAGAGGATGTCACTAAAACTTCCTGACTGCTACAGACTCCACCACACCTACCCTTTCCCTTGTGGATAACTGGGAGGAAAAGACCTACACCTATACACATGAGCATACCAAGTCCTTGCATCCACCACAAAAACTTGCCTGGACACTGCAGTAAAACTGTTGGAGAAAGTACCTTTGTAGGAGAGGACTAAAAATCACACCAGTGCAGCTGAAACACAGGTGCTGCTGCTTGTCCCTTGTGACAGAGGAGAAAAACTGCTCTGTTCATGAGCCCTGGGTTTTGATATAGCTGTTGGTGATGGGTATAAAGTAAATGACAGCTTTACCTTGAAAACACAGGCTCACCTCTGGCCCTGGCACGTCCAGCTACAGGCAGTACAGGCTGTCACTGGCGAGCCACATGCACATCACATGCTTGTGGCATGACAAAGGGAAGACAAGTTCTGCCTCCAAAATGATGTGTGTATATATATGTCTCTTCTTGTACAAGTGAGCTGTCACATGGCAGAGGGGATCAGAGATGCACAGGACAGAATGTTTATGGTTATGCTCCTATCAGGCACAGAACATGCCATTAAAAAAAAAAAAAACAAAAACCCTTATAGAATGATAAGGTTGGAAGGGACTCAAAAATCATCTAAAGTTAAATTGTAATTCCTCAGCTTGATAAGTAACAGCAGCAGTTAGTCTTGCTGCTATGCCCTGCCAGTATGAATTGTTCTCAGAGCAAGAGTGTGATGGTTTGGGAGTTACCTGCTCCCCCACTCTATGAAAATCCCCCAGACTAGACTCAGCAGGCTGGAAGTTAAGGACTGAAGCTCTGTTTACAGCTTAGCACAATGTACAAGCAGATATTTACACAATAGACAGGAATAGTTACAGAAATATACAAGTTAAAGGTAATACAGAAACACAATTCCCCTCCCAGAAATCAGAGTCCCCAGGAGGGGCTCCCAACCACCCTTCCACCTTCTTTCCACCCCTCTGCCTTACCCCAGGGTCTCCCTTACATGCAAGGTGAGTTTGGAGGATGGGCCAGGGAGGTTAGAAGCAGAGTGATGAGTTGGGTTACACAGAAGCAGCCCAGCACAGCAGCTCCCAGAGAGAGAGACTCTCTGTGTTATCTATGTTTGTGTCCTTGTTCCTATACATCTCAGCAAGCCTATGAGTGAAGCAGACATCACCATTGTTTGCTTTTCAGAGCCTATAATCTATTTTTTTCCATTAAAATATTCCAATTAACCTCAAACCAGCACAAGGAGTCACACAGACACTGCACACTGTGCTGGCCTAGGATGACCCTTAGGTCTTGAATGTGTTTTATTCTCTGAGGGTCAATCTAAGGCCTAGGAGGAACTGAGGGAGACTGAAAAAGTCAAGTTTGTTGCAAGATCATTTATAATCAAAGGTACATGGTTACAAACTCTTTTGGTTTTTTTTGTTTTCTTTCAGACACACTTCCCTTTCCCTGGGTTTTAGTTTCCACTTGTAGTTTCTAAACCATAAAAAAAAAAATCATTAGCTAGTGGTAGAAACTTAATTTCCCATGTAAAGAATTCCACCTAGGGTAATATCTTCAGGATGGTAGGCTCTTAAACAGAAGTGTCTAAAGATAGGTTAAGTAAATTCATTCATGTTCAGTCACCTAAGGAAGCAGATCATTAAGTAGGTGCAGTTCTCACTATCTCAACACCTGCCTATGACTTACTGGGGGGGGGTTCACTGCTTGGCTTTGGAGGCACATATGTGTAAATGGCAGTTTTGCTTTTAAAACCCAGACAACCAGAAGGGTTTTGTTTCTTTTGTTTATTTGTTTGCTATAAGAAAATGAAAACCTTCACTGTAGTGGAAAAAGAAACAACACTGGAAAAATTAGTAACAGGAAAATGTAATAGACTTGATTCTGTTGTGATCAGCATACAATCTTGATTCGTGTGAAGCTTATTCTCTCTCTCTTGTGTTGAAATCAGTCTGAAAAGGGAATTAGTGTTAAGAGTAGGAAGTACAGAATGAAATTTAAAAAAGCCCTGTAAGCTTTCCAAAACATTTTAAAGCTAAACAAAATCTGCTTCTAGGAGGTTCCACTTTAGCTTGCTTCCTTAACTTAGCTTCCTGCTGAAACTTTCCAGCTGAGCATGCTGACAGCAAAGCATTAAAGGATTGCTCCCTAACTTCGCTCCTTTCTAGGAATGCATTCTTTGGTGCAAATAAAGATGTTGCTATGTGTGCAGAGAATAACCTATTCCCTACAAAAGCATGTGGGTGTCTCGAAATCCTGGGCATATGATGATGACAACAGCAAATGAATCAGGCGTCCTGAGTCAGCATGCTGAACGAAGTGTTTCTAACCTCTGTAAAGGGCAATTCCCTCAGGTCAAGCTGAGGTCACTAGAGCAATGCAGGGAAACCCGCGCAGAAAACACTGTGTACAGGCCCCAATGCACAGGCTTGATTTATGGCTGCAGCACAGTGTTTTCCAGCATTTACAGGAGACTCTTACAATGAAGATCTGAATTTATTGTCTGAAAATAACATCTGTTGCATTCAAGTTCCAAGGGATGCACCTATTAGCAAGCAGAATCAGACCAGCACAGATTATTAGCACATCGTCTGTGTTAACTACCTGGTAGAGGTACTGGAATCATATTCATTTCCCGATGCCTGCATCCCTTATCACACAACAAGAACTGGTGGCACCAGGGTAATTAACATACCTTTGAAACATCTTCATGTTTAACAAATGCAGTGGGACTAAGAACACAGCTTTGGAGCTAGACCAGGAGACAAAAGATGCCAGCCATTAAAAAGCAGGTCTGCCAAACCTACCGCTGAGCTGTTTTTTTCTTTGCTTATCTGTGTATCTGCTGCTGTACAAAAGAGCTTTCAAGAACCGGCCAGAAGAAGCATTCTCATTCTTTCTCCCTGAAAAAAAAAAAAAAAAAAAAGCAGACCTGGCACAGGGACAGTAAATAAAAATAACAAGCATATGATGCCCAAGATGCATGTGAACATTAAGTGACGTTGGCAGCCCCCGCAAATAGAACTCCAGTTAAAAATAGCCTTTGTCTAAATGTGGAAAGTGAGTAAATATAGTAGCAGTTTCAGCTTACTATAGAGGCTTACAGGCTCCAAGTAACAGAGCTTATTATAGAGCATGTGCGTCAGCAAAGGGGAGAGAAGGGAGAAAAGAAAGACGACGCATTCTGGAATTAGTATCTGCAATGAGATATAAATTAACTTTTCTCCTCGTTATTTTTCTTGTTGTTTGAAAAATGGACAAAGGAAGGAGCACTTGTGAATTGTTGCAGTGCTAAAGAGAAAAAGAGCTGGGGCTGAGGAGAAAGCTGAAACTGGCAGCAAAGAGCAACGCAGGGAGCTTTCTGCACAGAGGCTGGTTGCACAGAGAACGAGCCGTGCAAAGAGGCGACGGGACAGATTTTGATCTCGGCCCCTCTGAGACAAATAAGGAGTACAGTAACCTGGCTGGAGGGAGCTCTCCTGGATTTGCATGCACTCACTGGAGTGAACATAAGACAGCGAGCCACTTTTTGAGTTGACTGCACAGAAAGTGCCATCGATGCTTTCCTCTGCCTCTATTCACTCCCTGCTTTCAAGGAAATCTCATGCGTTTCTGGGGGCTGCAGAACTTGCTTCACTGAATCAGATTTCTGCTTTACCTCATGTTTCACCTCGTAAACAATTTTCACTGTAGTTCAGGCTGGGAAAGCCCACAAACAAAATCTGTGGGGTGTCTTACACCCAAGGAGGAGTACCTGCTGTGGAAGGCAAGTGTCATTAAGTAACATCCTCAGGACGTTATCTCCAAGCATAACACTACCAGCACAGCATCATTCAATAATTTAACACAACTGTTTAGCTAAATTGTCAAAAGGGAGAGAAACACTCCCTAGTTTGTGTCTCTGGTCCTCTCAAATCAGAGATGAGGGTGGGTAAGATCCCTGTTTCTTTCAGTGTTCAATTCAGTTAAAGGAGAACTTCCCAAAACTCCACATCTTCTCCTTATTCACACAGACAAGGACACTTTTCATAGGGTTCACTGCGTTGTTGTTTCTGTACAGGGTTCTTTATCTTCTCACTTTGTGTTGACAAGAACAGGGTGACAATGCACAACAGAAAAATAAATGTTGGGGAGTGTTAGATGAGATGCAGCAGAATAGAAAAGCTGCAGCCTGCTAAGAGTTCTCAGCAAGGTTGCCTTATCCGAACGGCATGGTAAATAAATGCTATAAATTCCTAAGTAGAGCTTAAATTAGCTTTTGGCATAGTGCAGCACTGTAACAAGTTAATTTTGCAGCTCCAAGGAATAGCCTTATATGGTTCACTTAAGTAATGGTGCTAAATGAATATTTAAGTGAGAGTCATTTGCTAAATGCAAAGCAAGAACCATATATAACCTCTTACACGACTACGCAACACAGCAATGTCAGTTGTTTTCCAAAACTCTGGTTTACATACAAATTACATCTGCTAATTCCATCCAACACCTGACCCAGAAAGGTGCTACCTGTAAAATAATATCATGACAGTTTAGAATTAATAGTCCAGCATTTGTTCTGGTCTGTCTTCCTCACAGCCATGCAGAAAGTTTAGAATTAATCATCCAGCATTTGTTCTGATCTGTCTTCCTCACAGCCATGCAAAAGGGACCATTCTTCCTCTTCTTTTTTTTTCCCTCCATTCTCCTTTCCCCCCCCCGATTTTCATTATGACAAACAATAGTTTTGATGTTCTCCTTTACTTTCATTGGTTTGCTAAGAAGAAATATGAAAGGAAAAAAAAAAAAAACCAACAAAAACCTGATATGCCAAAAGCTTCATTACTTATCTCAAAAGGAATTCAACCTCCTTTTAGTCTAGTGTATCGTTGTTCCACTATTTGTGCTGTTTCTTGTCTTACAGCCATCATGGGCTGCATAAAATGTATTCAGGAAAGGCAACTACAACATAAACTCTGTAAGCTTAATGCTGATTGCTTGTCCCTCCCTCACCCTCTTGCATCCTCCACCACCTATAAATATGGCAAGTTAAAACTGTTAGGGATAGCTGAAAAAGTTCAGACAGACATGCCTGTGTCTATTAGTCATCATTCATGCATTGTACCAAAATAACCTGCAATAGATGCAGTCTGGTTTCTTGCTAGAGAGTGCTGTTGAGTTCTTGCATCCACAATAAATCTCTTTGGAAGACTGCCCTTAAAGAGTTGCCATGGTGATTATTTTGGTATCACAAAGCATAAGAAGCTAAAGTACTTACCAGCCATATCCAAAATCTTGTCTTTGGGAGGGGGGCGAAGAAGGAAATCAGCAGATGGCATTTGTCAGAAATTCAACATTCTGATTATTACCAGAGCTGTGTTTTTGGAGAAATTCTGGAGTTTTGAGGTTTTCTGGCCAGAAAAGGGAGAATGAATGGGGTGAGGGGAAAGGAATTAAATTTAAAAAGAAGGGGGAAAAAATGGTATATCTGAACTTCTTTATCCTGCACTATGATGTTAAAACAGTCTACAAATAGTTCTTAAACCAGTAGATGTTAAGTACTGAAAATCTCTGAAACAGTCTCCTTCCAGACTATTTACTAAATACTTAACATACTCTATTGTGAACAAGGGGAAATTATCTCCTTGTGAAAGCATAACAGACACTTGCAAATGATTAATTATAGCTCCCTTTTGCACCTTTCTTAAGATGGAATCACAAGGAGAATGTGAGAAATATCCCGAAGAAATCCAGGTATTAGTCTCTTTACTCTCCACTGTATGAGAGCAGGACTGTGCTGTGTATTTGGTGTGACTGTAACCCAAAAGGTGAATTTAGGTTGATTTGGTGAATTTAGTGGACCATTTCACTTCAAGACAACAAAAAATCAACCAAAAAAAACCAAAAAAACCCCAAACAAATGACAAAAAACAAACCAAAACAAACCAAACCAACCAACCAAACCCCATCAGTTTATCTGCTCAGATTCCTGTCAATCTAGCATGCCTTCATGGCTTTTACACACATGTACATTTTAAAGTATGTCATTTGAACAGGGGCAGGTGTATGTGCTGGCATGCCCTGAGAAATTCCCTGAGTACCTGTAGAGCATTAAGGAGCAGTGGGTGTTCACAAACAATGCTGTGCAGGTACCAGCGTGTGTGCTAGGAGCAGCACAGCTCCCTCAGGTGCAGGCTATGTGGCACAGGCAGGGTGCCACGCCGACAGGGCTGCAATGCCTCTCAGATTGGGAGTTAGCTCAGGTATTGCTGCAGAAGGCTGCCTGGCATGATTTAGGGTTGCTGCAATGTGTCACCCAGCTTGCTGCATTCACAAGCCTCTTCCTTCACTCCGTTTAGCCGGCAGCTTTCCTCTGAGTGCAACAGCAGCTTCGACTTCTTCAGATACAAAGAATCCAGAGTTTTGGTGGAAAACAGCTTTGTTTACTTTAAACTTTATTTGCTTAAAGCTGTAAAATTGGCCCCTTTCTGGTGAAAGGTGCCAGATGAGCAGCTCCAGGAACTGAAACTCTTTATTCATGCCGGAGCTCATTTGCAGCCTATTGGAGTCAATGACAAGCCTCTAATTGACCAGTTTTCTGGCTCCCGGGTCAGACCTTCACAGGACCGGTAGCAGCTGTGCAAACTCTTTCACACTCCCTCCTCAAAGCACCTCTGAGGGAGAGCTCAGGTCCAAGCAGCAAGAGGCTGGTTCGGCCTGAGTTGCCACTGCGAAAGCGCAGCTGCTGAATGGCAGTGGGTGTTCAGCGAGCTGCTCATCAGCATTGCTTTTTCCAAAGGGGCAGCATTCAGGGCCAGGGCACTGGAATTTGTGCTGCTTCTGACACCTGTGGTGTGTGTTCCCCAAATCTGTTGTGCCAGGCACACAAATAGCCACACAGTGCCAGCCAGACGAACAGAACGGGCAGCACCTCATCTGACTTTGAGATGAGCCATGTTCAGCTGCTGCTCAGGTCAGGTGCTCTCCTTTGGGATTATCCTTGTTTCCCAAATATTTTTTTCATCTATGTACATAAGGGTGGTTTTGAGTCTTCCCTTCCAAAAACTGGAATCTGATCCGTGTGGAAAAAAAGCAAAAGGTAGAATAAAAGGACACGAGTATGGCAAATTCTCACCCCTGCCTCCAGCTAAGGCATTTTAGGGCTAGGAGGGAGTGATTTGTCAAAAAACTTTCAAGAATTATTTCATGGGACATTAAAAATCAACAAACAAACAAACACCACCCCTCCACCCCCCCAAAGAAAAAACTCCAAACAAATAAAAAACTTACAAAACACATTAAAAAAAAAAAATCACCAAACAAACTCCCCCAAAACATAACCAAAACCAACTTTGCTGTCTTCAATTTCCATTCCAGTTTTGGCTGTGGATGTTGGCTTACCTGGACTTCAGTAAAGCTTTAGACAAAGCATCCTCCTGGAGAAATTGGCTGCTCGTGGCTTGGGTTGGTGAATGCTTCACTGGATAAAAATCTGGCTGGATGGCTGGGCCTGAGGAGTGGTGGTGAATGGAGTTCAATTCACTTGGTGGCCAGCCAGAAGTGGTGTTCCTCAGGGCTTGGTATTGGGGCCAAGTCTCTTTAATATCTTTGTCAATGCCCTGAAGAAGAGTATGTAGTGCACCTCACAGAATCACAGAAACATTCAGGTTGGAAAAGACTCTCAGCATCAGCAAGTCCAACCAATATCCTTACTCTAAGAGGCTCAACCTACATCATATCCCCAAGCACCACATCCAAATGACTTAAACACATCCAGGTTTGGTGACTCAGCCACCTCCATGGGCAGCCCATTCCAATGTCTTTCCTAATATCCAGTCTAAACCTACCGTTGCAGCTCAAGGGTTTCCAGCCTGTTCTATCAGTATTTACTTGTGAGAAGAGACCAGCACCAACCTCCTTTCAGGTAGCTGTAAAGAGTAATGACATCTCCCCTCAACCTCCTCTTCCAACTAAACATCCCCAGCTCCTTCAGTCACTCTTCATAAGATTTATTCTCCAGGCCCTTCATAAGCTTTGCTGCCCTCCTCTGCACTTACTTCAGCATCTCAACATCCCTCTTGTAATGAGGTGTCCAAAACTGAACACAGTACTCAAGCTGTGGTCTCACCAGAGCTGAGCACAAGGGGGAAATCATCTCCCTACTCCTGCTGGACACAGCATTTCTTACACAGTTTGCAGATGACACTAAATTGGGTGAGAGTGTTGATCTGTTTGAGAGTAGGAAGGCTCTGCAGAGCGTGGTGCTAAGGGACACGGTTTAGCCCCAGACTTGGTAGAGTCAGGTAATGTTTGGACTCAGTAATCTGCAAGTCTTTTCCAACCAAAACAATTCCATGATTCTATTTATGTATGGCTGATAAAAGATTTCAGAAATTACTTCTGGTGACTTTTGACCAAGTAAGTTTAGCCTGTGAACTGTGTAGGCCTTGTTAGCATCTTTTCTCCCTGAAGAGCAACCCAAGAGTCCCCAGCAAAACTGGTAACAACTCTTCACAGTGAAAGGATGGAAAGAGTGAAGATCTATGGTCCAAAAGGACAGATAGAGAGTATTGTCATGCAACAGGAGACTCAAGTTTCTTCTCTTAATGGGCAGAGAAATCAACAAGAGGTAACACGTGCTGCTAATTTATTTTTATTATTCAAAACTTCAGCACCACATCATCTATAAAGACAATAGCTGAGCACTGTGCACATGGTTAAAGTTTCCTGCTGTAATAAGAATGCTATGTCTTAAAGTATAATTTCACCATAACTCAAAATATTTACTGGCATGCAAACAATACCTTTCTGCTTCTTAGGTTATTACCACAAAGGTTTCCCTAAGGAAAAGGTTTGATTAATAATTAGACTTACAGCAAGTGTTGGAATGAGTAACCAGGGCAAGTTTTAAATGGCAAGTGTAAAACTGTACACTAGAAGGTCTAGCAGGGGGTATATGCAGAGCTCAAAAAGTAACAGCTCCAAGGCAGTATGCACCACAGGCACCTTTTTGAGGCATGGTGTCAGTGTAAGCAATTTGAAGCCCTGGTTCAAAGTTACCTGAAATCATAGGAAATACTCTGTCAGCTTGGCTGGGAGGACATGACAAAGTCTGGTTCTAGAGGACTCATACATACTACTCCTCACTTGAGTAGAGGTACCATTGAACAAGGTTTGACAAGAAGCTGGAGAGGATGGAACCACGGGGAGCAAGCGAGAGGCCAGGCTGGACAGCAACAGAGTTTTCTGGTTTGATCATGGAATCATAGAATGGTAAGGTTGGAAGGAGACCTCAAGGATCATCTAGTTCCAACCCCCTGCCATAGGCAGGGACACCTCCCACTAGCACCCTCTTTTCCTTTATTGTATCTATAACTTACTTAGACTGATGTAAAAAACCCCTGTGTCTGCTGATCCTCTCCTAAGTGCTTCTCCTCTCAGAAAGCTGCTTCTTGCAATCCTGTTTGATCATGTATTGGGAAATGATCAGTGTGTTCATTTTTATCTCTGCCAGTCTTATTTCCTTATTTCTCGGTGTAATGAGTCTTCTAATTACTGCGACATCAATTCCTTAAGGAACTTCAAATAATTACATCTGTGTATTTCAATGACATCCTGAAGAGTTTGGGGGAGGTTTACTTCAGGCTCAATAGCATCAGGTGCCTCCTGATACACACACTTTCTGCCAAGATCTCCCCTCTTCCCTGCTTGCCAAAACATCTAGAAACAGATATATTTCAGCCCTAATTAAAACAATCACCCAAGTACTGGATCTGACTCAGAGACTGTCATTGTAATTTAAGAGCTGCTTTCTCTGCACAGTTGCACAAAGCACCTCATTTTATTTGTAATCTTTATGTTTTAGTGAAACCACTTTTCAGTTTTTCCTTCCTTTCATTGTCAAAGAGGGTCAAATCACAGAGTTGGTCTTTGCTGTAGTTATGTATGCTCAAAGGAGCAACAGAACTCAAAATGAGACAGAGAAGTTCACTTTATTTTATTTTATTACAGGATTGGTGTCATCTCTGTTGTGTTTTCTCATTCTTAATGTTCAAGGAGAACTGTAGTTTTCCTTTCACTGAGCCAAAGAAGGGGCAGGAGTACCTGTATCAAAGCAGTAGTGGAAGACAGACAACACACTGGCCTCTAAATAAGACCAGGTCTTGAAACACAGTGCCTGTCCATACCAGTGTCAGCTGAGACACCCAGAACACAGGATGCTGTTTCCTGTGCTATCATTTTACATTAGTACAGAACCCATGCAGTAGACATGCAGGCTCCAACTCTCAAAACAAGGATTCATGAACCATCCAAACAACACATTGGGATTCACCCTTCCTGGCGTCACACCTGAGCCAGACACCTAAACTTCAAAGCAAACCAGGAATGTCTAGGGAAGATTCATCTCATCCTAATGCAGCTTAACTATACCACAGAAAGCCCTTCTCCTTCTTCCCAGACTCAGAAGTACAGACTGGGGGATGAGCAGCTGGAGAGCAGTCCAGCTGAGGGGGACCTGGGAGTGCTGTTGCCAGCCAGCAGAACATGAGCCAGCAGTGTGCCCAGCTGGCATGGAAGGCCAATGGCTTCTTGGCTTGTACCAGGAAGAGTGGGGCCAGCAGGACTAGGGATGTAATTCTGCCCCTGTACTTGGCACTGGTGAGGCCTCACCTCAAGTACTCTGTGCAGTTCTGGGCCACTCACTTCAAGGGCACTGAAGTGCTGGAGCAGGTCCAGGGGAGAGCGATGACACTGGTGAGGGGGCTGGAGGAAAGTCTTATTGAGGAGAGGCTGAGGGAGCTGGGGGTGTTCAGCCTGGAGAAGAGGAGACTTAGAGGAGACCTTATCAATCTCTACAACTACCTGAAGGGAAGTTGTAGTCAGGTGGGGGTCAGGCTCTTCTTCCAGGCAACCAGTGACAGGACAAGAGGGCATGGACTGAAGCTGTGACAGGGCAAGAGNGGAGCAGAGTCACCATCCCTGGAGGTCTTTAACACTGTATGTGGCACTTGGTGGCATGATTTAGCTTATGAGGTGGTGTTAGGTTATAGGCTGGACTTGATCTCAGAGGTCTTTCCCAGCCTCAGTGATTCTGTGATTCTGTGGTAAAAGCTTACATGTTTTAAGGTCCATTTTCCTTCTGTTAAGGGCATTTGGGAAAAGGCTTGTTAGAGAGGACACCTGAAAGAAGAAAGAAGGGAAGAAGGTCAGTGGTGCAAATGTAGCCAACTTCACAGTGGGCAGGCTGCAGTGTAACCTTGGGCTGTTCTTGTACGTGGATGTGGGTGGAGACTTTTCAAAACACTAATGCTTCCTGGCATATGTTCTAAATAAATGAGTGGAATGAAAAAGCATGGAAAAAATATTTTGTACTGGGATTATTAATCTTTGTGGTATTCAGAGCTTTTTTAGCAACAAACATTTCCCCCCCCAGGGATTCTTTCAATCAGAATTCGCTGCTAGGTCTCAGAGTCCTTTTGGGCACATTTGAATTACACATGGCATGTGAAATACGTTTTGGGGCACAACCACAGGGCAGTCTGGACAGACCTTGGGGATAGTTTTGTACATAAACTGTGAGCAAATAAATTGCATTTAAAATCATCCATTTGGAATTCCAGTGCTCTTGAGGAAGCCAGTGCTTGAGATCAGCAGGAAATGTCTCCCAGCTGAGCACTGCTACATACCAACAAGCAGTGTGGTACCCTCAGCAGCAAGACACAGTTCTGTGTGTCCCAATGTGTTATCAGGTGAATGCTATCTGGTTTTACTCATATTAAAATATGGGATTAGAAGAGTTAGAGAGCAGCTTAATGACTGCTTAATGACAATAAACTGGCAGAGAGGAGATTGAAACTGGACCGTAGGAGGAAGTTCTCTACAGAGAGGGTGGTGAGACACTGGCACAGGTTGCCCAGGGAGGTTGTGGCTGCTCCCTCCCTGGAGGTGTTCAAGGCCAGGTTGGAGGAGGCCTTGAGTGACCTGTGCTAGTGGGAGGTGTCCCTGCCTATGGCAGGGGGTTGGGACTGGATGAGCTTTGAGGTCCCTTCCAATCTTACCATTCTATGATTCCATGATTGGAAGATTAGGTGATTTCCTTCATAATCCAGAGATGGCAGTTGACATTGTTTTTGACATAGGAAGCAATAGTGTATTTTTCTTCTTTACAGTAGCTGTCAGTAGCTTGAGTAAATTGCTTCATACTGCAGAGACTATACAAAAGGATGTGCTGAAGATAAGGAGGGGTTTTATAAATAGATTTAGACTACACATTTGAATAGTGAGCTGTAGATCATGTTTCAGTGTCATTTATCAGAAACTTACCATGACTCTGTGGCTATTCCACACATTTTGGGGTAATTCTCTATAACAAGATCACAGTGTATGAGGCAGGGAATGAGTCTTTGCAAGGCCCTGAAGGCCCACTTCTTGCCTTTGAGAACAAACCCCATGCAGACAAGAGAGCCCAGTATTCCTTGCCATCATCTCTGCTGCTGTTCCATTTCTGTGGAGCAGACCTTGGAGTTGTAATAATTTTACTAGCAACACAATGTAAGTACTACATGTAACAACTATATGTAGGTACAGGGAAACAGCAGCCTGTGGAGGCATTGCTGTAAGCCTAACCTTTCAGTTGCTGCTGCCAGGCTTGGCTTCTGCACCAGCTTTCCAGAGACAGGTCAAAGAAACCAAACAGGAGCATTTTTCTCCTTAGAGCAACATCTTACCAACTCTTTGACACACAGCCAGGATGGTGTTTGTATTCAGAAGTTCAGAATGGTTACAATCCATAGAGACTGCAAATGGGCCCTTCATCTCACCTAACTGGCAAATGTTTTTGCACTGTACACACATAACAGTCACCTAGGTTTTCTTTTTAGCCAGTGGCAAGAAATGGGCATTGTTGTTGCACCATTTCTTTGGAATGAAATTAATTATGGGCTAAAATGCTGGAAAAGCCCCAAAGAAATCTCACTGTAGTTGTCCAAGTCCATGCAGGATTGGCTGAAGACAGAGCACCAACATGTAGAATATATTCTCCTCTCTTTGATAATTATCCTGTCGAACTCACAGCATCACAGTATCACAGNCAGTTAACCAAAAAACCCACGACCTTGAGTTCAAAATCTACAATCACTCAGAAGCCGTTAAAGACTGATAGCTTCAAAGACCAAGACAGTATGATGGACACAATTTTCCCTAGCAATTTCTCTCAGTCACACGCTACCCTTCAGCTCAGATTTGTAGACCAGCATACAGAAGCCTCCCAACATGTAAAAGATGATGCTGCTAACTGCTGCTACACCTTCTGCTGTGTGATCCTTCAGTAAGCCCAGAGACACTGAGCCAAACTGCATCTGCTGTTGCAAGCTGCCCAGCTCTCTGCACCTCACACAGCTACCTCTGTGTGCTGGGCAGCTCACCCCTCGCCCGACTCACCCAGAGTGTGATCAAGACAGAACAGTACTCCACCTCAGCACACAACTTGAGAACCAGATTCCATTTCCTGCATAATTGCTATTGTTTTACCCATTTGGTGACTGATTTTCCTTGTGTATGCCAAGTTTCAGAGGCCAGTTAAACATTTGGCAACACTAAACAATTAGCAGATTTTTAATTGACGTAGCTGTAGTCTTTTGGCAATCACATTGACTTACAGGAGAAGACTCCTTTGCAGTTTATTGATAGTGCATATATTTCAGGCATTTCCTAAAATAAATACTGATCAATTGCTAGAAAGATCACTGTCAAGAATATTCAGTCATTGATTCTTAGAATCTGTTTCCTGCACCCACAAAATCTCCATCAGTCTGCTAGCAGCACTAACACCTATTTTACTTATTAGCAGGGCAAGGGAGGGGATTCTCCTCCTTTACTCTGCGCGCATCACACCCCATCTGCAGTCCTGTGTGCAGTTCTGGAGCTCCCAGCACAGGAAGGACATGGAACGGGTGGAGACAGTCCAGAGGAGGCCGCGAAGATGCTCAGAGGGCTGCAGCAGCTCTGCTATGAGGACAGACTGAGAGAGTTGGGGCTCTGCAGCCTGGAGAAGAGAAGGCTTCCAGGAGACCTTAGAGTAGCCTTCCAGTATCTGAAGGGGGCTACAAGAGGGCTGGGGAGGGACTATTGACAAGGTCTTGCAATGACAGGACGAGGGGCAATGGGTTTGAACTGGCAGAGGGGAGATTGAAAGTGGATGTTAGGAGGAAGTTGTTTGCAGTGAGGGTGGTGAGACACTGGCACAGGTTGCCCAGGGAGGTTGTGGCTGCTCCCTCCCTGGAGGGGTTCAAGGCCAGGTTGAATGAGGCCTTGAGTGACCTGTGCTAGTGGGAGGTGTCCCTGCCTACGGTGGGGGTTGGAACTAGATGATCCTTGAGGTCCCTTCCAACCTTACCATTCTATGATTCTATGATTCCATACTTCACTATGCCTGTCCTGGAAGTTAATCAAAATTAACAGGGGGAAAAGTCCAAGTAAAGCCTTTTGAACACATCAATTTTTTGTAACATCTTTTTTTGTTTTGTTTTCATACTGTGGGAAGATAGGGATTGTTGTTGTTCAGTTGCCCTTTCCATATCAGCTCACATTTTGGTCTCTAAGAACAACAGAGAAATCTGTTTTGATTTTAATGTCAGCTGAGCCAATAGGTGATTTTCTGTAGCAGAGATATATAAAAAAAAAGAGTAATAAATAAATAAAGGAATAGTTAATACCTTAAATTCTGCTTGTCATTCCATTTACAACCTTTAGAGCTGATAGGTTAGAACTCCTGATTCCTTTGTGGCAAGCTCTGACCAAATGAAATGCAGAAGGGAGGGAGGAGTGAAATGCAGTTTTATAAGTACCCTTCTCTGGTTCTCTTGAAATTAGCTACCTTGAATCCAATTTAAAATATAGTAAATGTGGTAAAATGTAACTTTGATCATAATTACCAGTCACTAGGTGCAGCAGGGTAAGAGCTAATGCTCTGTTTTGG
>WBNM01034980.1:0-54805 GCA_013399055.1 Ramphastos sulfuratus
GGCGCGGGGCCGGGGCGGCGCCGGGGGCAGAGTCCAGCGCGGGCGGACGGCAGGAGCCCGTGACAGGCGGGGAAGATGCCGCTGGGGCTGAGGAGGAAGAGGAAAGACAAGTCCAAGGAAACCTCCAAGCTGGTGGAGGGCGAGACGGCGGGGCCGGTCCCCGCACCGGCCCCGGCAACGAGTGCATCGCGGCTGCATTTCCACACGCAGCTGGCGCACGGCAGCCCCACGGGCCGCGTAGAGGGCTTCGGCAGCGCCGGAGAGCTCTACGCCAAGATCGGCGAGGCCTTCGGCATCGACCCTGCCGAGGTAGGGCTGCCGAGCCAGGGGCGCCCGCGGCTGCGCTCTGCGGCATGTAACGGGGCCCCGAAGGGCGCGGGGGAAAGCGGGGGACGGCTGCGCACTGCAGCTGCCGGTGGGCGTTCGTTTGCAGGTTTTTGTGGACGTCTTTCCCTTTTTATGGGCGAAAAACCAAAAATCCGGTTACTGTTTCCGAATGAGCATTACCATACGGGAAAGGATATAAGCATAAACGCATTTAACTTTCATACCGGGAAGCGATCGTCCCTTTAACCGAACTATCTCGTTTAACTTGTTGCCAGCCTCCTGTTCAACGCAAGTCTTAAGCACTGGGGCAAGCTATTTGGATTACAATTGAGTGAAATAATTGTTTGCTATGAAGGAATTACTGTCTGTATTGATTCGTTTCAGTTCAAAACCAAACCAAACCAAACCCACACAAAACTCCAATGCATCCAAGAGGGTAAATACCCAAAATTAAGGCAATCGGAGGTGTAAGTGCATTAAATCCGGTTACATTTTAAAATTTCAACCGAATGTGATGTTTGGAGCTTTCTGCATTGCCAGGTGATTACTTTTAAAAGGTATGCTGTTTAAGTGAGGTTATTTAAACCAGTAATATTTTTTTTTTTAACCCAGTTGCCGCCTTGATTTTTTTTTTTTCTAAGCCAAGTTTTAAGCATTTGTTTGCATTTGTCTGTGTTTGGAAATATTTTGCTTTCCCTTAGTTAAAAAGGTAGTGGCTGTATCAAGCTCTTCCTAGGGTGGTTCTGTGACCAGTAACCTCTGAGTGGCACATTGAAACTAAGTGTTAGTATTTCCTTCTGCTTCTGTTTTCTCATTTATAGCTGGTTCTTTTAAAAGTGGCAAAGACTACTACTACAGACTTTGTTCTGAGTTTACTGTGGCCTGACCTAACGCCATTTCGAACGGTAAATGTTAACAGCGGCAGTGGCTACAGTTAACCAGTCACTGTTCCATTACCGTAATTAAAAAGTACCAGTTGTAGCAAATGCACCTGTGTCCCAGCTGCTTTCTGACCATTTGCTTCTCTAGTTTCCTTCCGTACTAAGCATTTCTCTTTTGTTCCATCTCCAGTTAGACTTTTTACTCTCAAGTTCACATAATTGCCAGATTATCTTCTATTGTAGTTTCCATCGTTTCACTGTTGAACTTCTGTTACTGATATTTTGGCTCCACTAACTTGAGAAAGAACAGTGTTCACCAGGAAATCCCAGTTTGTATGAATGGTGCACTCTCAAGTCTCCTGACAGATGTATAATAGGACCCTCTCAAAGGTTTTAGAGGCAGCACCACATTTCATAGGTATCTGTTGCCAGTCCTGTGTTCAATTAGTGGAAATTCTTTTTTTTCCTCCTTCTTGTCCCATTCCTATTTGGTTTGGCTTTGTTTTTGTTTTTTTTTTTTAATGTGTTTTGTTGGTAAAAATGAACAGAGAATTATTACTGGAGGCACAGACTTAAAATTCTTTACTCAAGAAGATCAGTTGTTTTAATTAAGTGAACTCAAAATAATTATCAAATATATTTTCTGGTTTAAAGGCACAGCAGGGTGAAGAACCTGGATCAGAGAGTCTTGAAACAAGATTTTGGATGGAGAAGATAAAATGGGATAGATCAGTGAATAGCACCAGATGCTATGAAATGTTAATCTGTTAGGAACTGATGAGCTTGCAGGAAGTAAGGAAAGACTAGATATTCTACATGGTATTATCTGTTAATTAAAGCTGCTTTTGGAAAGACAATCTTATGTAGAGAATAATGCCAGAAGCTACACCTGATGAAGCTGAAAGACACTGAGGTACTCAAGTGCCATTTGTGGGTGTTACCTGTCTAGGAAAGTTTCTCTGACCTATCTTATCTTATGGGCATTGTGATACCTGAATGCCTTCAGAAACAGGTACTATCACAAAGATCTCTGCCCTGTAGTGACTGAGGTGGAAAATTGAGATGGGGAGGGAAAGAAGTCAGTGTGCTCATTGTAAAGAGCATTTGGTTAACTGTTGCTGAAGGCAGTAAGTTTACTTTGATATGTGAGTTTACTGCATTGTGGGCAAGGGTATTGATTTTTGTGGTTTAGTATGGTTCACAGTGAGGTAAGCTTGTAATCTGTCACTTCTCCTTTTACTCTGCATGGTTACAGCACCTCATTTTCTCTTTGCATCACACCTCACAGGACCAGCTGAGTTTAATGTCTTCAGACAAATCCTTTACAGGATCTGTGACTGACTGTCAACAGTGACAGTGAGAAGCTTGTATAAACCACAGTATTTGTTGTTGGACAGACACTTCTATGCAGACATGGATCATGAGTAGGGTAGGATGAGGAGGGTACAGCTTCAAAGGGCACACCCCTTCACTCTCATGATGTTTGTCAGGCATCTAGGAAGGACAGAGCCACAACAACAGCTTTCTTTCACAAGGTATTTGTGTATGGTCTTGGCCATTTGGGATTACTACTCTTCTGTAACTATCTGGAAAAGAAGCAGGGAATGTTATGTTTCCCTGAAAGTGGTAAGTGCAGCCTGTATGATAAATAAATAAGCACTGACCAAAGGACAATGTGGGTCTGTTAAAGCATTTGGTGGTGGTGTACTCCTATGAGAGCACATGGTAGGGCTTTAAAGTATTCAAAGTAGCTAATCAGGCACTGGGAACATAGTTATAAAAGTCCAACTGTAGCAGGGCTATTTCTTGATCAAATGAGAAGGGAATGGTAAACTACAGAAGCTATATGGACTTTTGGTTTATGTACTCATAATTTGCACTTCTGATTATTTTGTTTGTTTCTGAAGGTGAAGTATGGTGGGGCTGGTGAGATAAGTTGAATGCTCAGGGGGTGTGTCTGTTAAGAGCTCATGGAGGTTGGGTTTTCTTTCACAGTGCTAGGAATTTTTTTTTTTTTTTAACTTAAGGGGAGTGCAGGAAAAGGGAGAGTTTCCTGGTAGCACTAAAGGGAGAAATGCAGCTCTCTCCATCTCTTCCATTAACAGAAGTTCAGCTGCTGAGCTTATGGCTGAGATGTTGTTTCACATGTCTTGCCTCCTTATGCTAAGCAGTTAAGTATACTGTGAGGCTGTGCCACATTAAATTTTCATAGAAGTATTTGATTTAACCCTGTTCAGTTTAAACTTTTATGAAAGAATCCTGAAAAATAAGCCACTGCTGAAATGTGTATTTCTGAATAAAAGTAACCTTATAACAAGAAAAAAATCTGAGGCATATTTTAGGAGGTTAGTGAAAAGGGTCAGCTTGTGAAATCAGCATCCTCCTCACCAAAATGCTTGAAGTCTTAGAGCATGTGCTTATCAGTTGAAACAAATTGTTCACAATGTCGCCTACAGATTGAAGACTTCAAATGAACAAATTTAACACTCCCTACAAATCACCTCCTCCCAACCCTATGGCAACAAGCATTTGCTTGCTGTTCCTCTAAGGTGTGCTTAAATTTCACACCCATGTTACACCTGTGTAATGCTTGTGGTGTAATGATCTATTTTTCAAATACTTTTAGGATGTGTGAAAGAACCTTTGCTGTAATTCTTGTGTGCATTGTTGGGTGTTTTTTTTGTGTTTTGTTTGGGTTTTGTTTGTTTGTTTGTTTTTTGTTATTTTTATTAAAGGCAACAAACCACTGAATGTTTAGTTTGTAGTACCATAGAATGGTAAGGTTGGAAGGGACCTCAAAGATCATCTAGTTCCAACCCCCTGCCATAAGGCAGGGACACCTCCCACTAGTACAGGTCACTCAAGGCCTCGTCCAACCTGGCCTTGAACACCTCCAGGGAAGGAGTACTTTCAACACGTTTGAAGAGGCAAAGTTGCATACCTGATGGAGCGCCATAAACACTCTAGAACTTGGAGAACTTGGTTGGTCTGTTGCTCCAGCTAGTTAAGGCTCCCATGTTTTCCTCAGGAAGAATAAATCACCCAGAAAATGCATTGGTGTTTCCTTGATCTACTGGCATCTATCTATATAGGGAAGTATGTTGGTGGGTGTTACATCTTCTTCAGAAGTAGAATTCCCTTTTCCTTACCTTTTAAATACAGAAAGTGGTTATGATCTCCTCTGTAAAGTTGAGATCTGATTTTAAAAACACTTCTATTAGCTTTTGAGTATGTAATCTATCAGCCAACTTATTTTCAAGTTCTTCTTAAGGTGTAAGCTTAATATGGAAGATGAGAATGTAATCAATATATAGGATATGCAATATTGTATTGCATATATACTTTATGTAGCACACAGTGTAACCCTGTTTTCATTGGCTAATGAAATCTTTTCCTATTGAAAATACTAAGGTAGGGAGTAATGTTTTAGTAATCTTATCTGACAGATCTCTTTTTTATAAGGTTGTGCATAAGCCCCCAGTCCCTGCCAGCCAAATGGAATTTCCTTGTTCTGTGTGCCACACAAGATAACTCTCTCAGTAAAGGAGGTATCCTAGATACTTTGTGACTGATGTAATAGTCATGATTTATAATATCTTGCTAAAGTTGGCATGAAATGTCACAGCACTGGTATGCCAAGTTAAAGATCAAATACATATGAAGGTTGAGAGTAAGAAAAGACAGACAAGACTTGAAAACTGCACATTGAATTTTTTTGCTCGATTCATTTCTGGGTAAGAAAATTGCTATTAAAAATATATCAAACTTTGAATGGAAGGCATAGAGTAGCTGTTAAGTATTTAAATTTACAAGCTGTTATTAGACACCTGTATTAAACTTGCATAAAATCTATGTAAAAAAATACCATTTTTTTTTAAACTGAGAGGTCTCAGTCATGTACAAATAAAGCTGTGCTGTAACTGATAGATAGTGTAACCATATATTGTCCTGGGAAGATACATCTTTAGTACATTACTCTGCATATATCTGTTCTGAGAAAAAGCAGTTGTTCACTAAAGAGGCTAAAGAATGATTTAAGTTTTATTTTTGACTGGTTGATGCTCTCTCAGCCTTGTGGTTAGCACAGAACTGACTCACAAAAAATTCTGCAGACTTATAGGCTGTAGTAGGAATGCTATCCAGATGAAGGTCTAAAAAGAGAAACTGTGGATCAAGTTTCTAAATATCACATTTCTGCTCTGTTGCCAATGTTATCTATTCAAAGGTGTGACAGTAGTTACTAGGTGATTGTTTGTTTGACAAGGTCAGATGAAAGAATCTAGTGTCTTAAATGTACAGACAGTACTTGTTCATAAAAAGAACTGAGTTGCAGTTGTAAACTACGTTACTCATGTAGCTTGAAAGAGAGATGGAAAATGTGTATGTGAACTTCATATAGTCTGTTTGAATTGAACCTTTGTTGTTAAAAAAAGTAATGCTGGTGATTAGAGATTATTATTATTTATAAAATAAAATTTAATTTTGTACATAAACCCTGCCCAGATGGGCCAAATTCCTCCATGCATCACCATAATGAGACAAAAGCATCATCTCTATCCCAGAGCAGTACAGCTAGGTTAGTTGCATCCTGCCCAGCATGCAGGACAGTAAACCTCCATGTTAAAGAACCACTAGCATGAATGTAGGGAGAAAAAGGAGTGCCTAACACCTACAGTTGAAGTCAGGTCCTCAGAAAAGCCTATTTCTAAAGAACCAATTTGCCTTTTCTCTTAAACCTTGCTTTTGCTAAGCTGGAACAGAGATGATGCCCACTTGTGCTGAAGGAAGGATAAGAAGCTAATGAAACCTATTGGAGACAATGTGCTCTGAGCTAAGGAGGGAACACATGGAGCAATATAAAATATTTTATGCTCTCTCATGACCCTTCTGTATTGGTTGCTTGTTTTTTTTTTTTTTACTTCCCCCCTCCCTTGAAAGTGCTTTCAAGCAGTTGTTTTGAAACAGTCCCTAGAGATGTTTGAATCCTGTGGAATTTGAGATGTGTGAATGATGAAGCAAAAGAAGGTAGCGGCTCCTTGTTTTTCTCATTCTGACCTCTAGAACAATCTGTTCTGCTCTAGCTCAAGATGCCTGTGTCAGAGCTGGTATTCTGAGACAGGGCATGATTGTCTGCTCACACAGATATGTCTCTTTACCGCTCCCTGTCAGCTCGTATCTGCAGAGTTTGAGCTACTGATGTTTTCTGTCCTGTGCATGGATGGAGAATATTGCCTCTCCTGGGGCAGCTGGAGAAGGAGAGTTATCATTTCAGCTATGGATCTATCAGAGAGGCCAGGGTTATGCTCTCCTTTTACCTTCCTATCAAGCTGAATAATATACTGTTAAACTTACAGGTAATGTATTTGCTTTCCTCCTGCACAGATCATGTTTTGCACTTTGAACACTCATAGAGTTGATATGGACAAGCTCTTAGGTGCACAAATTGGCCTTGAAGATTTCATATTCGCCCATGTAAAAGGACAACGAAAAGAAGTGGAAATACTTAAAACTGATGATATGCTTGGACTTACCATTACAGACAATGGAACTGGCTGTGCGTTTATAAAGGTAAATTTAATTACCTTTATAATTAATTCTATAGAAGATTCTGTTACTATAACAGGATAATTATTCGTTTAATGATCCTCTAGAACTATAAAATCTTATACGTGGTAAGTGGAAAAGAAAAAGTTGCTTTTCTTTAGGTACATCATTCAGTTCAACTATTTCTGTACTGCATGTCACTCAAAATTAGTTCATTTATTCATTGCTTCTGTAATGTGTGTCAGCTTTACACTGCGACTGTTGTATTTTCTGACCTACCCTGAGGTGGTAGGTGTTAGATACTGCTTGCATCTGTCCCCTCTTTTTTAAAGTGATTTTCTGATGTCGCTGATTAAGTGCTTGTAGAATTTCTGTCACTCGTGATAATGAGATCATGTTCTTTCAGTCTTTATGACTGTTCACAGGCCAGAAGCCTTTGTGCTGTATAAGAATAGGTACAAGTATTGTGCTTGTTCAGCTTTCCAATATTGTTGCCTTATAAGTAGGGTGAATTAGAAGGTGCTAAGGATTAACACAATTTGCCACAATTAGCTTGAGTAGCAACTATGGTCAGTAACATGTACAGTATATTAATCATAATTGCCTTCCTCCTCATCTTCTATGTGACCTCCAGATACTATGTTTGGAGACAAGAGGCTGAGGAAATGTTACCCTTCTTCCTAGAGTAGGTATTAGGAACCTTAATCGCATTTTCTGCCTTTTAGATGCTTTAATCTACTCCAGTTACCCATTATTAGTGAGGCATGGACAATTATCTTTGATTACTGCCTTCCCAATCGCTGTTTTCATTGCTGTTGTAAACAGAGCTGCTTGTATGGAGTGGTCGTGTTCTCTATTCATTCCTTAGCTACCATGGATATAAAATAAGACACGGTTTATAAATAGGTTTGCTTGTCTTTGTTGTGGAAAAATGTGATCGAGACCCTGCTTGAAATAGCTGAGATGCACTGGAGGTTTCAGTAAGCATTTTTGCAAAATCATAGCTTCATTTTTATGTTTATAGACAGAGCATTGAATTTCTAGTGGTAGCATCTATGCAGACCTTAACATTCAGTCATGTTGCTGCTTATGTGGCATTTTAAAAGAAGAAATTGAAGGCAGTGCTTCAGTGATTAAAGTTCACTTGTACAGCAGTGTTAAGAGTACTACTCTCTCTGTGCTTGGTTGGTAATATGATGACAGAGAAAAGTCATCACACAGACTACTCACATAATTGGGGCAGACTGGGAAACCCTCACCACATGAGCAAGACAAACCTAATTTCTAGTAACTTGTATAAAACTTGTCTAAACAAATGTCCTTGTACTGCAGTATAGTGAAAATGTTGCAGTCTTTATGAGAATGCATCAGTTTAAAGGTGCTTCTATGAGCTTAATTTGTTGCTGTTACATGTTTATCTTAGAAAACCAGTATAGAAAATACATATGCAGAAGTAAAAGGTGCATCTTTATTGGAAGTGACTGAGCAGATAATGTTATCTGAAGTCTGATAGAACTCTTTTTGTTTATGTATTCATTTTCCCTCCAAAAGCGTTCCTGTGTTCCATTACTAATTAACAATTAATATAAATGTTACCTATCTGTGAGCCATTGTAACAATTTTATTGCATTTTGAATAACAGGGCAGTTTCTAGGTCTGAAAAACCTAACACCCTGAACAGCAGATCCTTTTCCTGTGAAATCTAATGTTTTGCCTTCCTAAGAACAAAACTTGTGGCCTTTCTACTTTCACAAATTTGTTTTCTGGGTATCTGGCCAGATGGGAAGATGTATTATGGAATCAAATTAGCCATTCAAAGAATAACAATAGAACTCAAAGCATGGCTGACTGGTGTTTAAGGAGACATTATAAAATGGGGCGATGCAATTAATTTTAAGTGTTGCATAAGGAATACAGATCCAAGCTTCTAAATGGACTGTGGAGGACTTGAAATACAGGCATACCAATTGCATTTTAATTACTGTGACAGTGTAATTCTACTGTCTGTGGTCAGTTAACTGGGAGTGATGATAAAAACTAAGTCATAAGAAAAAGAATGTTTGATATGACAGAAGTAAAATAGCTAGTGTATAGTACTTAAATGGTTTTGGTGTTAGGATCCAAGTGAAGAAGAAAAGCTAAATGAAAATGCATTCAACATGTAGACTAAATACTGCATAGAATTATAGAATGGTCTGGGACAGAAGGGATCTCTAATCTCTAGAAGTCACCTAGTTTGGACCCCCTGCAGTCAGGGCCATCCCCACCAGACCAGGTCACCCAGGGCCCTGTCAAGCCTCACCTCACCAGTCTCCAGGGAAGGGGCTTCAACCACCTCCCTGTGCAAGCTGTCCACCAGCCTCATAGTGAAGAACTTGTTCCTAACATCTGATCTAAATCTTCTCAGGTTTGAACCCATGCTCACACATAGCCACTAGGAAGAAAATTAACTCTATTCCAGCCAAAATCAGGACAAGTGGGCACGCTTTTGAGTCCTGGCACCCAGCAACAGAAGTGCATTTGGCACCCAGTTTGTGGTGTGTGTACCACACTCCCCTCTTCATTCAACATGAAGCTTCTTTTTGGTTTTAATCTAAGTAGGTTAAAGAAAAAAAAAAAAAGAGCTAGAAAGAGTTAAACTCAGCGTGAAGCTAAAAATTGTTGCAGTATATTATGGGACAGTGAGAGATATCACACTTCCCACTGCTTCTCTCGGATGGAGGCACATATGTGGGCTCAGACATGCGCACATAAACAAGAAGCAGGTTTCTGAGATAGTTATGCAGCTAGGCTAGGTGTTATAGTAGTAGGTGTTAATGGGTTTATCGCTCCTGTCTCGCTGTTATCTCACGCAAAGTTGGCCTGAAAACCAGCAGTTTTTATTGAGAAGGGTATTATTTGGGAAGGTATTAGAATGAAATTAACATCTCTGCAAGATGTAAGATGCTTTATTATGTCAGAGCTCTTTCTATTGAATTGAATAAGATAGAGGCCTGCATGACTTAGGCATGTAATAAACAAATATGACAGCATATAACAACAAATGGAACCACTGAAGTTTTAAGTGTCCTTTGACTGACTTGACAAATCAGAGATATACTTTATTTTCCTCACTTTTTGAATTCCACTTCACAAAAATTATAAATACCAACTTTTTTTAACATTCTATGACTTTTAGACCACTCGTATTTGTGTTCCAAAAGATGGCATTTAGAGTAATTTCCTATTGTTGGTTGCTCTTTCAGAGAAAATACTTTAGTATACAGTTCTGTAGTCTGATGAGGAAAATGGTAGAGGTTTTACCACTATAGATGTGTCTTGATGAGGAAAATGGTAGAGGTTTTACCACTATAGATGTGTCTTGATGAGGAAAATGGTAGAAGTTTTACCACTATAGATGTGTCTTGATGAGGAAAATGGTAGAAGTTTTACCACTATAGATGTGTCTTGATGAGGAAAATGGTAGAAGTTTTACCACTATAGATGTGTCTTGATGAGGAAAATGGTAGAACTTTTACCACTATAGATGTGTCTTATCAAGGCTAGCCCTTTATAGCATGTTATTTTTTAGTGTATTACACACATTTTGTTATGTTCCTGGACTGTACTTGAGAAAATAAAGGTTCTGTTCCTATACTTGCTAAGCTGCTAAATCAAAACAAACCCCCCAAAACTCAAATATTTACATTACTGACATATCTGAATTCAGTTTTAAAGGACGTTATTAGATTATTCAGAAGCCTTAATTTCTAAAGTGTGATTGCATTTTTTTTCTTTTCTTGATTTTATATTCAATGTTTATGAAAATAGATGGTTTGAAAGCAATGCTTTCCAAAATATGTTCTATTGAAATCATATAGACAAAGTGCAAGTGCACTGGCTGGTATAGTAAGCTCAATGGTATTAATGTTGTTAACTGATGCTCTTGAAACTCTGTTGTGTTACCTCTTTACCTTTTAAAGAGATGTTTCTGATCTTATTTTTTTATCTTAAACAATAGCGAATCAAAGAAGGTAGCCTCATGGACCAAAACAAAGCGATCTGTGTGGGTGATCACATAGAGACTATAAATGGAAGAAATGTGTCAGATTGTCGGCATTATGAAGTTGCCAAAATGCTAAAAGATCTGGAGAAAGGCCAGATGTTTAAGCTGGAGGTGATAGAGCCTATGAAAGCATTTGGTGAGTGACTCGATTGTGCACCTTGCTCGCCGCTTGTCAAAGTCCCAACATTGCATTGCATTGTAGGTTGGTTATTTTTTCAGGTTTCAGCCATGTGCCTAACAGGCATCCTGGTGGGGGCTACCTCAACCAGTCTCCATTTCTCAATTCTTTTGCTGCATGATCATGCAAAATAAGTCCGGGAATCATTTTGTAGGTGTGGTTTTAATGCATAGATCACTAATGAACATTCTCTTTTCCTCTACTGATATGTAAACCAGCACAAATCCCTATTCATCTGTGTGCCAGATATTCCCATTTCTGTACCCTTTACTGGGGACTGAACTCTGATGCAGAAGGATGCTGCAGAAAACACTGCTGCATGCCTGCCTGCTCTCCCTCTCCTCACTTTTTTGTGGATCTTTCATCATACAGAAGGTATACTCAGAATTAGAAGAATGCAGTATGGCAAAGCCCTGTCTCTAGCTGCCACCTGCATACTGTGAGAAAGTAATAGCAATATAGGAGGAATGCATTTCTGCTGCTAGTTCTTATGTGTATTGATTTTATCAATGTGATAAACAGCAACAACAGCTCTAACTTAGACAGTCAAAATAGAAACTGAGTTTAAGGGTTTTTTTTTAAATCTCACTCCCCCAACTATGTAGCATTTTTCTGTAATAAAAAATTCACAATACTGCTAAATTATGTTTGTACAAGTCCTCATGCACACCTGCATTAACAGGGATATTCAAAATCACCATCTTCTCCACAGCAATGAAGGTCTGGAATATTTATTTTTCAAATCTTTCTTTTCCTGTTAGTTTACAACTGCTGCCATACACCAGTCTTGACACTTGGTGTCAGAATAGCAGCAGAAATCAAAAATGAGAGAAATGTGGAGATTGCTTTTGGTACTTCTGTGAAGAATGGGGGTTATGACTTTAATTTCTAGTGCAGTCGAATATAAGTTTATAGTACTGTTAAGTGAATGTGGATGTTACACCTTACAGTAAAGTAGTACTGCCTGTGTGTAGTATTTCAACTCAATACTGGAATGTCATTTTAATATTGGTTTATAATTTGTAGTCAATGCTAAAGGTGTTACATAGTCTGTTTGTAATGATCAGATTAAATCAGCATTTAATTGATGACTTCAGACATTATTTAATAGTAATTACATGAGACAAGTGATTAAGATACCTTTTAATCTGTCTGTGATAGGGAGGAAACCAGCTAATTCCATGTCAGTATGTTTTATCTGAAATTAAAGATGCATGTTATTTTTTTACCTGCAGAAGTTAATTTACAGGTATGCAGTGCCCAGTAGGTTAGAATATCCTACCTATAGCCTTAGGTGCAGTTAGACTATAGACTAGACTATAGCCTTCCAATATCTGAAGGGGACCTACAGGAAGGCTGGGGAGGGATTATTTACAAGGTCTTGTAATGACAAGACAAGGGGCAATGGGTTTAAAGTGGCAGAGGGGAGATTTAGACTGGATGTCAGGAGGAAGTTCTTTGCAGTGAGGGTGGTGAGACACTGGCACAGGTTGCCCAGGGAGGTTGTGGCTGCTCCCTCCTTGGAGGTGTTCAAGGCCAGGTTGGACAAGGCCTTGAGTAACCTGTGCTAGTGGGAGGTGTCCCTGCCTATGGCAGGGGGTTGGAACTGGATGACACACTAGACACTAGGTGGAACTAGATGATCCTTGAGGTCCCTTCCAACCTTACCATTCTATGATTCTATAGGCACAAATGTATTCAGGATAGTGTTTAAGAGGTGGCACACTGAGAACAGACCCAGAGGATACGACAAACAAGATCCAGATCCTGCTAGACAAGTAGGCACTGGATTCTTGTTTGTTTCAACACAATTGTATGAGGCTATAAAAATAAGAGACAAGCTTCAGAATGAAATTTCTAATTTCACTTTTTCTTCCTCTCACCTGAATGTGGAATAAACATACTTTACTGGTTGAGCATCTTTCTACTGTGTGCACACAGGCTGCTTCAGCTATGCTAGGCAAGGCTTGTAGCATGGAATTAAAGACCTGTCTGAATAAGATTGGTCCTTAGCAGTCACAAGCTGGCCCTGTATGAATTGGTGAAAAAAACAGTAGAAAGAAAGTACAAGACAATGTAACACAGGCTCTAAATTTACATGTGAACATATAAAAACAGTTTCTGTGATAGCCAGAGAGCTTTGGTCTGATGGATTGCAAATAAAGGTTATCTCAAATGATGAGTTAATGGTGACAGAACTAGAAAAATATGTATTCTGTATCAGGAATGACTTTTTCTTCAAACAAGGTAGAAATTTTAAGGGTGTTCAACTGTTTCAAGGACAGTTTAAAAGCATTGAGGAAAAGTGTTGATCCCAAGTGTGTATATAAGAGACTATGCCATATCTATTTGTTAAAACAAAAGCAATTAAAAGTGATTTTTTTTAAAGACTTGTTCAGGAAAATATTTTTATTTTTGAATATTTATTCAAGAATGATGCATTGGAATCTACCAGGGCAAAATTAATATAGCAGTAATAGGGTAGGTTTAGACTGGACATCAGGAAAATTTTTTTCACAGAAAGAATGGTCAGACATTGGAATGGGCTGCCAAGGAGGGTGGTTGAGTCACCAACCCTGGATGTGTTTAAAGGTCATTTAGATGTAGTGCTTGGGCATATGGTTTAGGGGTGAACTTTATAGAGTAGACTTCTCAGTTGGATTTGATGATCCCAAGGATCTTTTCCAACTGGAATGTTTCTGTGATTCTGTGATATAGTCTTGCATTCAAGGAGACCTTATTAGAAAGGCCTGCTGTTGAGAGGAGGAATGATCTGGTAAACAGCACACTTAAAAATACTTCAGAAAAATTATCTTCTCCCTTCTGGCACTTTCCAGATTAACTATGTAGCTCTCACACCAATAAGTAAGTTAAAACCTTGGCATACTTGAGTGTAAAGTTATGTCCTAGAACAAGAAAGCCCAGTCTTCAATGATTCCATACTCCATTTACTAACTGGGATGCCCTTACCCAAGGTTAAACAAGTAAAGTTGCATTCAGGTAAAGAAAACTTTGGGTAATGCTAGATATTCTTAGCAGAGATTTATCAGGTATGAAATCATGGTCTTGGTGAAATCACTGGAAAAAAAAACTCCTGCAGATCTACTTTGGGACATTTCATCTATGGGACTACAGTAATCAAATTATTAGCTCAGCTCAGCGTGGCTCATCATGACTTGTTTAACACTAGTGTTTGCACCACTGCATCAGTGAAAAATGAAAATGTTGCAATGCTAAACCTGTTACATGGTCTGCCTGTAAAGACCTGATAACTTCAGCCATTGTGTAACATTAAGTAATAAATACTTCTACTTTTCTGTAGAATGGGGAAATAAAATTATACAAAGTGCATATATGAAGTTGAGTGTAATAAACCTGCATAGATACATTGTCCAATGGAAGTCCAAGCTTTGGTTCAGTTAAGTGGACATCAAAGTTTGAAAACAAGAAATTTTTAGCAAAGGTTTACTTCAAATACAGTTAATTTGTAATGAATGTTTTACATATGTCTAGATAGAATAAATAGTTAAGGTAATGTAATAGCTGAAGCAGATACATCATATTCTGATGTACCAGTTAGTTTGGTATTCTTTTCTTTTTGTTGTTGTTTTTGTCTTTAGAAAAGCTGGAACCAAGGTCCAAGGGTGGAACTCTGCCAGAAGCTAAGATCTCCAAAGGGAGAGAGACACTTCGTCTGAGAACCAAAGGCCCTGCTACTGTGGAGGAAATGGTATGGTTACCTTGGAGCCCTTCAATAGTTTAATCATTTAGCACACAATTTATTCTTCCTCAGGGCTGATAAGGTAGAGCAGGAAGGGACAATCTGGATGTTGCAAAGCTTGCAGGACTTGAGAAGAAGACTACCATCTGCAGGGAGAAAGAAAAATTTGAAGACTAGCAGGGGTAGGATGGGCTGAGTAATCTGCAAACAGAAAGCCTGTGTTTACATGTCATGGATTACATGGATGAATTTAAGATACATTAGACCAAGTTGCTTAAAAAGAAGGAAAAGGAGGAGGAAGAAGGGAGTGGGATGGTTGAAGAGTTAGTTCTGTTTCTGACACTGCAAAATGTGCTGGGCTGGGATAGGGGTTGTTGTTAGGTGAGGCTGATAATATATGTTGACACGAACATCTGTAAAATCAGGATTAGCATTTGGAAGAAGAAATGTAATTTACTCTGGGTTCCTCTTAAGCTAATAAGGATTTGATTAAGATTTGTATTGTCAGGAGTGGTAAGGTTTAGTCTGAATGTGAGAGCTGTATAGCTTGACATTAATAGGAAGGCTCATGTTTCTGAAAAGAGAGAGTGGAATAACATGATTTACTTGTAGGTTTTGTAACTAGGTGGCTAGGCTGGGAGTAGGAATAACCAATGTCAAATTGCTGATTATTTTGAAATCTACATGGATATAATCAAACTCTTACTCTTTTTTCTTCCTTTACTTCACTAAAGCCAACTGAAGTTGAAGAAAAAGCAATTAAAAAAGTGGATGAGCTTCTTGAGACGTACATGGGGATAAGAGACATTGAATTAGGTGAGTTTTTAACAGATATGTTGCTAGATTAAATAAATTCTCTTCTGTTGTCTAAAATTTGTTTTCACTTTAGTCTCTGTATGTAAGTAAAGCAAAATTTGTCCAGCATGCAGTCTCAAAAGCTTGCTTATACTTTTGCAGATATGTCTCTGACAAAAGAAAGAATCTCTCCCTACAAGCCTTATAATTCTCTATTCTTCCTGCACATTATCTATAGACTATTGCATGATTGACTTAGTTGTTTGCCACTAACTGTCATCACTGTATTCTTTCTGGCATATATTTTCTAGTGGAGCTTGTGAATACCACATTTAAAGATTGTTAAGGGCAAGCATGTCTATTTGCCTTTTTTTTGCTCTTTTGCCTTTTGGCTCGGATATATCCAAGCAGATAGTAAAGTTTTAATCTGAGGTCTTCATCAGTGACAGGGCAAACATTTAGCAAGGGAACTGACACAAATGTATCAAATTCTCTAAAGCTTCTGTTCTGAAGAACATGGGAAATTTCCCAGAATATTTGCTAGTTGTCATAATAATCAATTAATGAAAAAAAAAAAAAAAAATTAACCCCAGTGGCATTCATACCTTAAAACTCTACCAGACTTGTCCTTAGAGCTGCTGCTTCTCACTGTTAATCTGACAACTAAATAGGAACTTCTTGTTTGTATGGGAAGAAGCTTCAGTCTAGCTGAGTCAGAAGTGCTGCTGTAGCCAGCTCATCTAAGGTCTTGTGGAGCTACTAGTACTGAGACAACAGTATTTATTGTTATGCTAATATCTAAAAAAAAATCAACCAAGAATTGGGAAAGGATAAACTAAGTGGAAAGTGATCTTGAAAAGAAAGCTTTTATGAGAGAGAAGAGAAGGAGGTGATGCAGAAGAGAAAATATGTCTGCCATGAAGGTAGGTGCAAAGCAGGAGGATTGGAAAGGCAGCAGTTAGCACAGAGGAATGAATACAATAGGAGATTATTTGAATAGATAGAATTCCTTTGTTGGCAGCTTCTTCTAGTTTTCTGACAGGAAAAAATTCTAGGTAAAATGGTTTTTGTGCCTCAGCTTAAGGTAGAAATTGACTTCCTGGCATAGAATAAAGAGTGGAGCTGCCTAAATTTTTTGAATTCTCTTTTGTAGGTAATATATTGAAACTTTCCAATTCCCAGAACATTAATGTAATGCACCTGCCATGTAATATGCTCCAGGGAGCCCTGCGTAGTACTGACCCTATATTTAGCATAGGGAGGATCCCACCTCCTGTCTCTTTCCTGCAGCCTGTGGTGCTTGGTTCGCCTCTGGCTCAGACTTCAAAGCTCCCAGTCTTGTGCCAGCTGTCCCTCTGGAAGCTGTTTTGTCCCACAGCTGCTGTGGTTGTGGCTTACACCAGGCTTCTGGAGGCTCCTATCCTTGCAGGTTACTTCCAAGGTCCCCAGGCTCCTGGCCCTACAGAAATAAGTGGCTATAGGTGTTCTGGTTTTGTTATCCATAGCCCAGAAACACGAGGTCCTAGATTAGAGCATGGTTTCTTGGAATGTTGAAGTGTAATACGCTCTGCTCTGGAACAGGGAAGCAAGTTCCTGTGGGAACTGGTGTTTCCTGTATTTTTGGCTCTCAGTACTGGAATGGAATGGCTCTTGTATGGTATAGAATCATAGAATGGTAAGGTTGGAAGGAGACCTCAAGGATCATCTAGTTCCAACCCCCTGCCATAGGCAGGGACACCTCCCACTAGCACAGGTTACTCAAGGCCTTGTCCAACCTGGCCTTGAACACCTCCAGGGAGGGAGCAGCCACAACCTCCCTGGGCAACCTGTGCCAGTGCCTCACCACCCTCACTGCAAAGAACTTCCTCCTGACATCCAGTCTAAATCTTCCCTCTGCCAGTTTAAACCCATTGCCCCTTGTCCTGTCATTACAAGACCTTGTAAATAGTCCCTCCCCAGCCTTCCTTTAGGTCCCCTTCAGATACTGGAAGGCTACTCTAAGGTCTCCTGGAAGCCTTCTCTTCTCCAGGCTGAAGAGCCCCAACTCTCTCAGCCTGTCCTCACAGGAGAGCTGCTCCAGCCCTGATCATCTTTGTGGTAGACTAAGGAGTTCAGTTTTCAACACATATGACTGACCTTATTGCCAAACACTTGATATGACTTCTCCCATAAATTCCTTGATTATATTTTTTCCCTAGAAGATCCAATGTCCTTCATCTTTCAGTATGTAGTTTGGAAAACTTAAAAAGAAGGAAAAAGCCTTTGTCAGACATATTCTCTTCTTCACAACTAGGTGGTTGTTCTGCCCTTCACCTCTTCCTCCCAGAAAGGCAGTGAAACAAAGAAATTGTCAGAAGTCAAAGACTACAAAATTCACATATCTTTAGTTTGCACCTTTGAAGCCATTTCCTAAAGTTTAAATCTTAGTGTGGAGGGCCAGTGATGATGACAAAAAAGAAGTTCCTCCATTTAAAAACAATTAAACAGCTCTAGGACTCTTTAGGAAAGGAGAGCTAATCACCTGTCACAAATCTGTTCAATTAACACATGTCAGTTTTTCATGTACTGGATGTGATCAGTCACCCATGAAAATGAAATATGAGGAAAGGATTCATTCAGAGAATGCCAATCACCACTCAGCTAGAAATTTCACTCATTACTCAAGCCAGATTAGTTGAAAATGCAAGTCATCACAGTGCGACAGCCGACAAGTGATTAAGATCTCAATCATTGCTCACTCCCATGCAGTTCTGTTTGTCAGAAGCTTTGGATGTCAGTTAATATTGCTCTTTCATCTCCATTAAAATGACACTTTCATGGTGCAGTTGAATTCTAAAGCAGTGCTCCAGTTTTAAACCAGAAGTTAGAAAGAAAGGAAAGAAAAAAATAATGTAAAATTACAGACGGAATTAAAGACAAGATAAAGCCCTTAATTTTTTTGTGTAGTTAAGTGCCTTGACAGTTTTAAGAATGGCTGACTAAATCTGCACATAAATCTCTAAGTTGGAATAAAATCCTCAGAAATTATTTAATGGGAATGAATGCACTCTCTTAATTTTGGGACTATTTTTTTATTTTTAGGGATCTAAATGCTGTTGAGATTTACATACCTGCATTTTAAATGAACGTTTACCTTTTTACTTCTGCAGTTTACTGAAAACTGGAGTTAATCTGCAGGAGGGACACTTACCCTTCAGTCATTTTATGGGCACGTTAGAAAGCAAGCCAGAGCTTGACTTCAGCCTTCTTTAAAACATAACTGTGGCATTGAGAGAAAATTTAGGTAATTTTAAATCCTGTCAGTGCTTTCTGGTGAAGCAATGTGAAGAGTTAATTAGTAGGAGGGATTCATGAAGCAGTGTTAGTGAGAAATACTGGTGACTTTTTTTTTTTTTTTTTAAATTCATAAGGCTTGAATTGTTATGGACTGTATTTGATCCCAAAGATTCTAGGTTGAAGGAAGCCTGACTCTATGCAATCCAACCCCAGAATGCTACTAAAGAAAAAATTATGGCCAAGGGCTCAGGCCCAGCCAACATGGATTTAGGAAGGGCAGATCCTGCCTCTCCAACCTGATCTCCTTCTATGATCAGGTGACCCGCCTGGTGGATGTGGGGAGGCCTGTGGATGTGGTCTACCTGGACTTCAGCAGGGCCTTTGACACTGTCCCCCACAGCAAACTGCTGGCTAAGCTGTCAGCTTGTGGCTTGGATGGCAACACTCTGTGCTGGGTTAGGAACTGGCTGGAGGGCCGAGCCCAGAGAGTGGTGGTGAATGGTGCCACATCCAGCTGGAGGCCTGTCACTAGCGGTGTCCCCCAGGGATCAGTACTGGGCCCCATCCTCTTTAACATCTTCATTGATGATCTGGATGAGGGCATTGAGACAGTCATCAGCAAGTTTGCAGATGACACCAAGCTGGGGGCAGATGTTGGTGGGTTGGAGGGCAGAAGGGCTCTGCAGCAGGACCTCGAGCGCCTGGACAGATGGGCAGAGTCCAAGGGGATGGCTTTCAACAAATCCAAGTGCCGGGGGCTGCACTTTGGCCACAACAACCCCATGCAGAGCTACAGGCTGGGGTCGGAGTGGCTGGAGAGCAGCCAAACAGAAAGGGATCTGGGGGTGCTGATTGACACCCGCCTAAACATGAGCCAGCAGTGTGCCCAGGTGGCCAAGAAGGCCAATGGCATCCTGGCCTGCATCAGGAATAGTGTGGCCAGCAGGAGCAGGGAGGTCATTCTCCCCCTGTACTCTGCACTGGTTAGGCCACACCTTGAGTACTGTGTCCAGTTCTGGGCCCCTCAATTTAAGAAGGACATTGAGGTGCTTGAGCGTGTCCAGAGAAGGGCAACGAGGCTGGTGAGAGGCCTTGAGCACAAGCCCTATGAGGAGAGGCTGAGGGAGCTGGGATTGTTTAGCCTGGTGAAGAGGAGGCTCAGGGCAGACCTTATTGCTGTCTACAACTACCTGAAGGGTGGTTGTGGCCAGCAGGAGGTTGCTTTCTTCTCTCAGACAACCAGCAGCAGCACAAGAGGACACAGTCTCAAGCTGTGCCAGGGGAAGTTTAGGCTTGAGATGAGGAGAAAGTTCTTCACCGAGAGAGTCATTCACTGTTGGAATGGGCTGCCCAGGGAGGTGGTGGAGTCACCGTCCCTGGAGGTGTTCAAGGCGGGTTTGGACGTGGCACTTGGTGCCATGGTCTAGTCTTGAGGTCTGTGGTAATGGGTTGGACTTGATGATCTTTGAGGTCTCTTCCAACCTTGCTTATACCGTGATACTGTGATGGCAAAAGGACTTCCCATCCACCTTTCTTCTTTCAGCATCTTTTGGGTATCTCTTCACCCTCTGATATTTTATTCTACTTTGTTCTGGTTTTATCTTATGGATGATAATCTAGTTTTTGTTGTTCCCTATAATGTTGTTGGACATTACATATCTTTGCATATTCTACACCTCTGCTTAGAAGAATTTCAAATGTACTTTTCCACTCCCGACTTCATTTTTCAAATTTTTTTTTTTTGTCTAGTTAAAATGTCCTAACAGGTTTAAACATTTTGTCACTCAAGCTTCTTATCTTGGCTCACTAATCCAGTCCTGCAATACTGAACAGATGTTTTATCTAGAAATGCTTTGACTAAAGTGTTACTCTCCCTGAATCTGTTGTTTTCTACTCCTTCTGTCACAAGACTTGCTTTCCCAAGGCAAGTAATAGCATGTTCCATACACTCTGGGGTATATTGATTATTACTACTTGCTCTGAAAGAGTAATAGGAGTTTTGTGAAAAAGGGAAAGGTAGCAAGTCTGGTTAAAGGAGAAAACCTCCATTTCAAGCAGAATTAGTACCTAACAAAAAGGAACAGGAAGACAGGATATTTCTAATGGTTCCTTGATGGCCAGATCTGACAATTGAGTGCCAGATCTGACATTACACCAAGTAATGTCAAAAACTGGAAGTTATAATGACATGCTTAATTTTCTGTCATGTTGTAAGGAAGCTGAATGTGAATTTTAAGTCTTTTGAAGTGTCAGGCCAGAATAATGGTATTTGCTACTTTTTGTTGAAGCTTTTTTAGAAGTTACAGGTCAGGCTATAGGAAGGAAACCTGCTATGTAATGCAGGTAATAACAATGTCAGGTAGATCATAGCTTTCATAGGTTGTGCCATGTGTGTCTGTCTAAGGTGAAAACAAGGATTTTGTGAAAGAGCTTTGAAGTTATTTTAAAGGGACTGGGTTTTAAAAGCCAATATAATTCTTGTTCATACTCTGGGAAGCCTTATATGCTGCTTCCCAGTTAACCTTGGGAAGATTTCTAATGCTTTTCATCAATTTTATGCTTACAGAACTTTCCACATTTTAAGTATCAAAGTTTCTTAGGTACAAGCATTGCCTGAAGTGAGATTTAAAAAAAAAAAAAGAAAAAAAAAAAAGAAAAAAAAAAAAAAAAAGAAAGAAGGAAAAAATATCTGAAAACAATTGGGGCTATCTGGAGTGTGGAAAAATATTCTATTGGAATAAAATTCCCGTAATCATTGTGCAGCTGTTACAAGAATCAGTGGGGGGAAAAGGAGTGGAGGCAACTTGGCACAAAGCTGTCACCCTCTGAGAACCAGTAAAGTTTTCTTCAGCTTGGCAAGTGCCTGCTAAATGCCTTGGCAATCAGTAGTTTTTGATTTGCCTTGGGAATTATGCTTTGCAAATGTCATTGTGTAAACAGGCGTGTTCTGCTCAGCAGTGCCACCCGGGGAATGCCATCTCATGTCTCTGTTAACTGCCTGGGGAAATAACAGCGTGTGCTCTGGGGTCAGCTTTAGCCTTTCTGTACGTGTGAAGCTAACAGAGCAGGGCTTAGCTGTGCACGCTGGTACGCGTCGGTGGCACACACAACGCGTGAGCCCAGCAGGCGGCCTGGCTGGCATCCCGCACCAGCTTGTGGGGCAATGCAGGTCTGCGGGCAGCAGGGGGCAGCACCGGGCTGCCGAACGCCTGCACCGGCCCGGAGCGCCCTGAGGTTTCGTTGCACCGAGTGAACCTGGGAAGGGAATGTACTTTAATAAATACGCTGCATTAAATGCTCCTTGCTAACGCTGACCACAGTTACTTAATACAGATGAAAACACTTTTGTTTGAGGTGGCTGCTTTCGCACAAGGGTGGTGCTCCTGACTCAGGCTTGACTGGGTTGAAAGTTGCCTTGATTATCTAAACTCAGTGGATTTTTGTTTTCAAGCTTGGAAAATCTATTATAACCATTTTTTAAAAGTTCCATTTCATGATTTGAGAAGATCTAGCCTCATTTCCTCTCATGCCACCTTGCAAACTCTTTTTCTTCCAGTCTTCTAGTAGTGTCTGTATAGAGTAACTTCATACCCTGATTTGTATGCAGAAATCCAATATGCCAGTGTCAGGGGATGTATGATGGCACAGATAGGACAAATATTTGTCTGCCACTTGTCAGGAACAAGAATTCCTTGTTTAATGCCTGCTTTCCATCTAGAGTCCTTTGAGTCAGTGTCCCAGGACCTTTACAGGGGACATAGAATCAGTGCAATAGGGATAGGGTTTCTTCTGGCAGGAGAAGAGGTCTTTGAGAGTCCTTGAGAACCAGTAATAATGCCCAGGAAGCTGGGTTACACTTGAACTGTCTCAGTCAGAGCAGTTTGTTTGTCAAGATTTATGTAAATTTTCCTGGGCCTGCTTTGTGTAGTTTGGCACACTGGATTCTCTCTGGAACCTCCTATCTGAACGTAGCTAAAACCAAAACATAAAATTTCTTCAGAATTGCTGTTGCTGATGTCTACAAAGTGGAACATGGCTCCAGTTTGTTCACAGCTTGTTACAAATTTCTGTCACACCAAACACTACTTGGCCAGATGTTCATAACTGTCAGTAAACTTAAGCTGAATTTCAGGTCAGCAAAGTAATATTAAATGCATTTAATTAAAGTTAGAAAATGGGAAGGTTCTTTTCCTTTTCATCAGAGAAATTTTGCCATGTTGGTGCATGCACTCAGCTGTAGTAGACAGCAGATTGTCCCAGTGAAGATGGTGTTCTGTGGCTTCAGAACTTTATTCCCTTTTTCAAGCACTGTAATACGTGTTTTCTGCTCAGAATAGGCTGGAATATACCAAATCCTTCAGTATGACACTTGAATTTGATGTGCTTGTGAAAAAAAGTTTTGCTTGTTTGACGTATAACAATAGATGGAGGACATTTTGCAGCTTAAGGCAGGTGTGTAAAGTAATCACAAAACGAAGAAGACTTTGAGGGTTTCATTTATTTTATAATGCTGTCATTTCCTGTGCTTGTAAATAGAAACTGTGAAGCAGAGATGCAGCTTTCTCTGCATTCAGTAGTGCCATTTGTTCTGAGTCAGTTTTAGAGAGTCTTCTACATCCCTCAAACCATGGAAGTCCACTGCCATTAGTTTTCCTGGCCTGGCTTAACCAGGAGAAACTCCTATGCTGACACTTTTCATACTTGACAAGTGCCATGACCAAGAGAAGTTTGAGCCCTCATAGTTTCACTTACTCCAATGTCCTTGGCTTGCCAGTGTTATTTGGGATAAATTTCTAATTTGTCTTGGAATCTGAGAAGCTGTGCAGTGGCTAAAGCTTTAAGGGATGAACACAGCAACTAAAAGCTGAGTCCTGAACAGCGACCCTAGTGTAGCCATTTCCAAACTAAAGTCTAAAACTTGATAAATTCTGATGCTTGGGTGTTGAATAAGAGAAAATGCCAAACACCATGGCTATGCAATCTATTGCAGTCTGACTCTGTTGTGTCAGACATCTCTGCTTTAACTTTCCTGGGTACCAAGATGTTCCTATTATTTGGTGGCTCTGGTTTATTGTACACAGCAAAAAGGCATTCCCCTTGCTTTTGCACAATTTAAATCACCTGGTTTCCAGAAATAACTTTGATCTTTTTCACTTCCTAGTGGCATAAGCACAAACTTTTCTAGCCTTGAGGATGCTATAAATTGAAGATTTGTTTTTCAGAGCTGGAGGTTGTAATAACAGAAGTGACTCATGCACTGAAATCAGTTTACTCTTTGGTTTGGATAGTATGGAGGAAAATTTAGATCCAAGCAGAAGAGTAATGTGGCACACCATAAATTCCTCAGTCTCTTTATTATTGATATGTGGGTTTTGTATTAAAAAAAAATAAGTTAAAGCTAATTAAAATTAAGCTGGAAAATTAAGCAAATCTGAGGTCATATGGTCATTATTTGAGAGCATGTCTTTCAGATAGTTACAAACTTAACTCTGTCTAATACTTAACACACCAGAGTTTCATTTTCTCTGTATTTTACATTAGATGTTAGGTAGGCTTGATATTTGAATTCTTGTTTTCTAAAATCACAGAGTTTTAAAGTGTTTTCTCTAGACCCATTTGTCATTAGTCCTGTATAAATGCAGCTCATGATCAACACTTAAACTCATAAAACATGGGTTGTTGCTAGCAAACCCATGCTAGCCTGGCTGGATCTATTTATAATGCAGGCTGTCTGTTGTTTCACATGTTAAAACCCTATGCCTTTTGGCTTTCTGTGAAAACCTTGGCTACTTTAAATGCTGACTTACTGAGATTTTCTTAATTTTTTAGAGGAGAAGAGGATTCAGGTTTGCCTTTCGATCTTCTGGTTTAGATCAGTGAGCTCATACCAAACTCTCTGAAATTCACAATCAATTGATATGGGTCTTGTTGCAGAAGGTTTGCACTTAACCTTGTTTTTAGAATCATCCTTCATATGCCCCTAGGAATGAATACAGAATATGATTTAATAAAATTAAAATGAAAGTTGATTGAATTAGAAATTAAACCGCTGCTAAGTAAACAAAGTAATATACAACAAGCACTCTAAGGAAGCTCTCCTGTTTACCAGAGCAGAATGTAGGCAGTATGGGGCAATTAAAGTACGTAATTCCTATTGAATCCTAAATTCAGTAGGTAAGCTTTACATCTCCCTAAGATAATTTTACCTGGTTTTGAAAACAGACATTCAAAAACTGTCTTGGCCATTTAGCACTTTAATAATTACACTGTTTTATTTTGTTGCTTTTTAGCTTCAACAATGGTGGAAGCTGGAAGAGACAAGAAAAACCCAGATGAATTTGCAGTGGCACTGGATGAAACTCTTGGAGACTTTGCATTTCCAGATGAGTTTGTATTTGATGTATGGGGAGCAATAGGTGATGCTAAGCAAGGACGACTGGAGTGAGAACTGTGCAGTTTATCAATCCTTATCTGAAAAAAAAAAGGAATTCAAATACACATATCAGAATCTTAATACTTTTATTGATATGAATAAAGAGTGCTAGAAGTATTCTTATCTGAGACTTTCTTTTGCAAAGGAAGGTTTTTAATAGAAACATGAAGATATCCCCAAAGTTATGACAACTGAATATTTTAAATGATTTACATGTGGGAATCACTGAGAGGAGTGTTTCAAGGAGATATACAGACATTTCCTGAAAATTAGGTAATTGGTTTTTGTATTCTGAAGAGTGTTAGATATGCAACAAAGAGTTTGGATTATCGTAGAATCATGGAATGGTTTGGGTTGGAAGTGACCTCTAAAAGTCCACCGGCACCCCTGAGTCCTTTTCTGCAGGGCTGCTCTCAATTCATCATCCTGCAGCCTATATTGATATTTAGGATTGCTCTGACCTCGATGCAGGACCTTACACTTTGCCTTATTTAACCTCATGAGATTTTCTTCATCCCATTTCAGCCTCTTCAGGTCCCTCTGGATGGCATCCTGTCCTTCAGTCTTATGGACTGCACCACTCAGCTTAGTATCATCTGCAAACTTGCTGAGGGTGCACTCAGTCTCACTGTTGATATCATTGATGAAGAAATTGAACAGCACTGGTCCCAGTACAGACCTTTGAGGCACACTACTCGTTACTTGTCTCCATCTAGATGGTTCCTCAGGTGGTCCTGACTTGATCTTACCTTATAATGGGAGGGACTTTACCCTGCTAGTCTGTGCCTAGTGGTCCATTGATGTGGTTGAATTGACACCCACATAACCCATTGACTGATCCTCCACTTACCAAGCCTTGTACCTATTGCATACTGGCACCTGGGGAGGCCTAATGGGAGGGAGAGGGTTTACTTGCCTTCCCTAATGGGGCATTGCTTCCATTCACTACTTATTTTCAGGACCCTACCTACATCCTGGAGGATGGCGAATCCCTTTGATGCTGAAGCTTTTGTGGTGACTGTTCCTGTCCTTGTTCTGACTCAGAGAGGTCACAGTGTGTTTCCACATCTATATCTTTCTCCAACTCCATAATGTTCCTTAGCCTAACCATTTTCTCTCTTAACTCTATTTCCTTTCTTCTTTAGAAAGGTTCATAAACTTGTTGAAGAACTACCTAGCTACATATTGCAATTCCCTGGTGTTCTGTTGTCTTTGATATGTATTCATGTACACACAGAACTGTGGTAAACCTAAAGCCTTAGTTTGTCTTACAGTTTGACCTAGACATAGTCTTTCCTGTAGCCAGAGCTGGGAAGAAGCTACCCTGTATCTGAAGAACCTGAATTCAGGAAAAAACAGGAGAGTTACTGGAGGTGTTGAGACCTGGAAGATGTTATTGGAAAGTCACATTCTGGATGAAAAGTACATGAAACTAATTTTAGATTAAGAATTTCCAGATATGTTGTACATAAACACTTAGTTTAGCACAATATTTTACTAATCTCAGGTTATTAAAAATTAACTGTCTCTTCTAACAGATCTGCTATGCCTGCATTTATCCCCCTGTTCACTGTGTGTTTAATAAACAGTGATGCAGTAAGTTTTGGGTTAACTCATGACTAGATTCCTTATCAGTTTTTACTGTGCTTAGTTTTAATCAAGTCAGATATTTGGTAGTTTTAGAAAAGGCTGCTTTCAAGAGATTATTTTAGCCAAATAATGTGTAATAAGTGTCCTTGAAAATGAAACTGAATGAGTATGTGGGGCCTGAACTGGGAAAATGTCACAGCTTTTTAGTCTTTTTGTATTTCCCTAAATAAAATAATAGGTGCTAAACATATTTTCCAAATCACCATCTAATTACTTCTGAGTAAATGTTTGTCACTGACTTGTGGAGATCTCTCTTAAAATAAAGACTTTGCCAATAATTTTACATGTTCTATGTCAATGTTTTTGGTTTGGTTTTTTTTTTTTTGGTGGTTTTTTGGGTTTTTTGTCTTAAACTATGACACTGAAGTATCATCACATCAGTACCCAGTGCTGTTTGCTGTTTAACATCTTTGTCAGTAACATGGACAGAGGAATTGAGTGCACCCTCAGCAAGTTTGCAGATGACACCAAGCTGTGTGGCACAGTTGACTTGCTAGAGGGCAGGGATCCATCCAGAGGGACTTGCACAGGCTGGAGAGGTGGGCCCAGGCCAACCTCATGAAATTCAACAAGGCCAAGCGTAAGGTCCTGCATCTGGGTAGGCACAATCCCAAGCACAAATACANAGAACAGGTCCTCGTTCTCTTTACTATGTTGTTTAGGAAGGCTTTTTGCACCACACTTCACTATTTTGGTCATAGTTCAGTAAGTTTTAGTTAAGAAATGTTGCATGAATTCTTACAAATACTCTTCTGGGGTCTTTCAATGGGCATAATCTCCAGTTTTCCAAATGCTGTTGTGACTATTTTGGTCTTGTTTCTCTGAATTAAGGACAAGCTTTCACATGATCTAGATACTCCTTTTTATGCAATAAGTAGTACAGAGCAATATGTGGGTCAGAGATTTTATTTTATTGATGAAAGCTAATGTGTCAAAATTTCTCTTAATGGTGCTAATGCCTTGTATCACCAGTGTGGGATGAAATCTGTGTGTATCTTGAAATAGATGTGATAATTGTCAATTACTATAGGTAAACATACAAGTAGATAACAAATATAAGATTTTCTCAAGTTATGAGATGTAAAAATGGATAATTTGACATGAAAAGTTAGGTTTTAGTAGAACTTGAAAATTAGAAAACCCAACTTTGTAAGGAAATGGTTAAATTTTAGACATCCCATTGCTCATCTGCTACCATATGGAAGTATTATTTTGAGAAAGGATTGTTATTTTAGAACAGGGAGCACAAGGTGGGTAGTGTTTATCCGTATTTAATAATTGCAAATCTGAGCCCACAATCTTATGTTGCAGTTGAGCACACTTTCTTACTTGCACGAGGCTGTTTTAACTAATGTGTGCTTGGTACTTCATACTTCTTTTAGGTTGAAATAGAAAAACAAAAAGTCAAGAATTCCCAGTTGGTTTTGAATTGCTTTGTGTAAAACTGGAAATGTTTATGTACGCCAATGTTAGTAACGAACACGTCACTGATTATAAAATCAAATTAAAGCTAAGGCTTCCTTCTTAAAATATAACAAAACAGAACCAACCAAAGTTAAAAAAAAATATGGAAAAGTTATATTATAAAATAATGCATGAAATGTTGCCCAGGGAGGTTGTGGATGCTCCCTCCCTGGAGGTGTTCAAGGCCAGGTTGGACGAGGCCTTGAGTGACCTGTACTAGTGGGATGTGTTCCTGCCTATGGCAGGGGGTTGGAACTAGATGATCCTTGAGGTCCCTTCCAACCTTACCATTCTATGATTTTATGTTAGAAATTAATGTTGTTCAGTCAATTTATCCTGAAAGGATAACTTGCCTCATTACTCTGTTAAAATAGCTAGCTAAAAGTAATCTCTGAAGCTCTTAATTCTGCACAGAACCATCTCTTCTCATAATGGCCTATCTTTATGGAGTCTATTTCACAACTGATATGCAAACAGTGATTGTAATTTTGCTAGGCTTTACTGCAATATGTTATGTCAACATATCTGCAAAAATTCTCTCTGAGTTCTCACTGACACGTACACAATTTCCAGTACATAAGACTTAATGGTATCACTACCCAATTTAGTGGATTATTTGCATTTCCCAGTTATATATAAGTCACATGAAAATCACACTACCTGACAAAGTATGATAAATGCTTCTTGCTTTTTGTAACGATTTGTGTAGTAAATTAATGCCTTTTACTAATGAAATGCAGCCTGCAGACCCCTTTAAAACCTAGTCAGCAATGATACTAACGCCTTTACATGCTTCGTAGGGTGAAAACATCATTACTTGCCACTGTAAAAATCTTCCCAGATTCATTTAAGTACTAGTTCTTGTGCTATTCAGAGTAGGACTAGAAACATCCTCTTAGTGTGTTGCAGATAGAGGTGCATGTTGATGAATAGTCCTCTCAGAATCTAAGGTGCAATGAAACAAGATAGTGACTCAGACTGAACACTGTTCTAAAACTTACAGATTCCTTATTCTTATAACATCTTGCATGGTTTTCAGGGAGCTGCCAGATACATGCAATTGTTTGTGCCTTTACTTCCAGACTTGCTCCTGTACTCAAGGTGATGGAAAGCACCCCATTTTTCTCTGCAAGCAGGATTCTGTAGATGTAACAGGGGGCTTTAATGAAACTTGGTGTTCATAAAGCTCTGAGCTCGTCATCTCCAAAATATGACGAGTGGTGACCATTTCACACTTTAAAAAGCACTAATTTCGCAAATTACAGATTTTGTGGTGCCTTTAGTATGCCAGGTGTTGCTTCAGTTAAATTTGATTTTGTGCAACCCTTTTCATAATACAGTTGTTATTCAACTAGCTATTAATATAATCAGTGTATTTGAGAAAACCTTATCTGCTATTCAGATTCGTGCCTGGCTTTGAATAATGCCTGCATTCCGATTTCTGTATGTGAGTTTTCCCACAATTTGTCTATTTCCTATATTTTGAGGTAAGCTTAGTACAAAGCTTTGAAAACTTTGTTCATCGTGTTTCAGAGTGAAATATTAAAGTTAAGCTGATTTAAAATATTTTCTTGACAAAAAGCTATCAGGCAAGATGTAAAGTAGGGTATAAAGCTTTAAAAGTGCTGCGTGTGATGATAGAAAAGCAAATTTTATTTCTCCCCCCTGCTTTTTAATGTAAACTTCTGCTGCTTTTTGAATTGCTCATTATTTTTCATGGAAAGAACTCTGAGAATTTCTATTCCAAATTCTGAATATTTGTAGTAAAATGATACATTACTCTAAATTTTATTTCTTCCAGGAGATTTTTCAGAACAATTAAAATTCAGGGTGTTGACTATTTGCCCTTTTGAAATCACATGCTTGCTTGCCACGAGCTTCAGAACTCAACTCTGACAATAAGAGCTTAATTTGAAATTTATATTCAGTATTGTTTTCTTTTCCAGTTCTCTGACTGTTTAAGGAATTTTATCTTTAGATGCTGTTATCCTTTATGCTGTTAGTTTATGAAAATATGAACAAATTTATAGGCTCAGAAGTCAAAGACAGAGAAAATTCTCAGTGCTTTTAATAAGATACATGTAAACAGTAACAGACTTTGATTTAAAAAAAATATATATACAGCCTGCAGTACAAAATTTGTCCCCAGTAAAGATATATTCTGTGTCTGAGGTTTGGGGAATGACAACTAAAAAGAAGAAAAATATTAAGACAAGAGTTCACAGAAGGGTGGTGTAGTGGATCAGAAAAAGAAAGTGAGCTTCTTTATGTAGGAAGTGCCGTGCCATTGCTGTTAAAGAGGAAAATTGTTCATTGGTACACTCAGGGAACTGGGTCTATCTTTCTTCTCTCCAGTTTCCTGATGTACCCTCCAGACTGGCTGGGGTACAAATGAATGAATAAAGCTGGGAGAGTACCAGCTACATACTTTAGTTTCTGCCCTTTCCAACTACTAAAGAAGGTTGAGTCTAAGGCTCAGATGAAAGCCAGTTCAAAGTAAATCCCTGAATGGGATTAGTGTGAGTGTTGTGTATTCAACTCCAATGGTTTTGATCAGCAGGCCTGCTTCTGTGATTCCTTTTCTGCTTGCCAAGGTGCACCCACCATCCCACCCTGTTTATGTGCACTAGGAATGTGGCCTTATGAATGTAGCATATAAATTAATGCCTAATGAATTTTATAAGCCTGAGTGTTTTGTCTTTGAAATTAACTGTAATTTTTTTCTCTTTGGAGGGAAAGGTTTGTCTGAAGGTTACAAACTACAGTCCCAAAGCTTTTCTGCTGTGCTTCTCTATTGAGTTCTGTCTGAACTTTTCACAGAGGCAGAAGGAATGGAAACAAGATCCACTATAATATTCAAAATTTTGTTGACTTTTTTTTTTTTTAATTGTATTTTTATTGACTTGTTTTTTCCTGTCTTCTTTTGGGATGAATAGTTAAATATTTTATTAATACTGTTTCTTTTTGGAGCATGAATTGCATTAATGAACTAAGTGAAAGAAGTAAGGTATTTGAATTTCAGACAAGCTCTAATTGGTGAAATGTGTTGCACCACGATACTTGGAAATGTCTAAGAATGCAAGTTTCTGCTTACTACAAAGATCATTTTATTAAGCATTCCAAAATATTTTTATTTGTCTTTTTAACAAGAAAGTAAGTTTACAGAATGGCAAACAGCCAGGGAGGAAAACTTTTAGTTCAGTGGAAAAAAACTTATAATGACGGACTTGCAGTTACAAGTTGTGCTTGTAACACAGATGATCTAACAACAATTTACCTAATCCTTTCACTTGATAACTCTTCCAGTAAAGGCACCAATTTGTACTTTATGCATATCATAGAATCATAGAATGGTAAGGTTGGAAGGGACCTCAAGGATCATCTAGTTCCAACCCCCTGCCATAGACAGGGACACCTCCCACTAGTACAGGTTACTCAAGGCCTCGTCCAACCTGGCCTTGAACACCTCCAGGGAGGGAGCAGCCACAACCTCCCTGGGCAACCTGTTCCAGTGCCTCACCACCCTCACTGAAAAGAACTTCCTCCTAACATGCAGTCTAAATCTCCCCTCTGCCAGTTTAAACCCATTGCCCCTTGTCCTGTCATTATAAGACCTTGTAAATAGTCCCTCCTCAGCCTTCCTGTAGGCCCCCTTCAGATACTGGAAGGCTACTCTAAGGTCTCCTCGAAGCCTTCTCTTCTCCAGGCTGAAGAGCCCCAACTCTCTCAGCCTGTCCTCACAGGAGAGCTGCTGCAGCCCTCTGATGGTCTTCGTGGCCCTCCTCTGGACCCGCTCCAACACTTCCATGTCCTTCCTGTGCTGGGGGCTCCAGAACTGTACTCATTACTCCAGATGGGGTCTGAGGAGAGCAGAGTAAAGGGGCAGAATCCCCTCCCTTGCCCTGCTGGCCACACTGCTCTTGATGCAGCCCAGGACTCGGTTGCTGTCTGGGCTGCATGCGCACACTGCAGGCTCATGTTGAGCTTTTCATCAACCCAGACCCCAGGTCCAACTCTCTCTGCCTTGAAACGGGAAGGAAATCACAATAAATCCATTGTAAGTCATATTCTCCAGATATTCATGAAACTGAAATCTCTGTCATACCCTTTCATGGATCCTTTCCAAGCATCCTTATTTTTGCAGTGCAGATCTTGCCTCCAATGAGTATTTTTACAGATAATTTTAACTGCTGAGCTTAAGTTTTGAAAGCACTAAGCCTTTTTTTGGAGGCTAAATTTTTAATTATCAGATAAATGGTCAACAGAATTACATAAATTATAGCTCTGTTGGTAAGAATACCTGAAATGCCCAGTGGTTGTTTGTGATTAGCGTGAATGAATTTGGCAGTAAATTCTAACTGCAGGACTACAGAAGTAGAGGTTGACCTTGTGCTTCCTATGTTAACAAAATAAGCCAGCATGTTGTTTCATGGTTGATTTGTTTTCACTATCTGTAAAATGAACCAGGAAAGAAAGGGATGGTCTATGGTCAAAACAGATGTTATATCATTACAAGTGTGGCCTCTTTCCAGGAGCAGAAGCATTGTAAATTGACATAAACATGATACCAGTACCAGTGCTTTCTCATTTGGTAAAGAATTAGGTTGTATTTACCTTTCAATATCACAGGTAAGTGAATATAACTTTAATGTTACTTTTCTGTTCAAATATAGGGAACAGTGTGCTATTTATTTGATGCGCACCTTTCTTGGCAAGGTTCTTGACTGGACTGAACTGCCACTAAGGAAAGATCCATGAAACTCAGCTGCAGTTGATGGTTTGATCCATAAGGTCTAAGGTAGCTAAAGCATTGCTCAAGAGGAAAACAACTTTTCTTTCAGTTGTGCTAATTGTCAAACTATTAAGCTAGAGAATTTATCTGAAGATTTGCTTGGAGCTGATTTCTTTATTTAAACAAACAAACAAAGCCCCAAAAAAACCCCACCCTTGGCACAAAGAATAGGCTTAGGGTAATAAGATTGCTGATGACATAAACTGGGAAAGATGACGTGACTTAAAAGAATAGTGGAATACTATCCAAAAAGATGGCCTTTAAAACTTGACTAACAGAACTTTAGTAGTGTAAAATGAAAGGTCACAATTTCAGGGTCTAATAACTGAGTAAAGTTCTTAATTTAAGATGATAGATGAAAAATACCTCGATGCACTAGTCATTCACAGGATGACTGTCAACTGCCAGAGGGCTGCATTTGGGGGAAAAAATGACTGTGATGTCACAGGAAGGAAAGGAGGGTCTTGGAGATAATTCTGTTTTCCAGAATGGTGAGATTTTATTCTCAAGAGTGTGCTCAGTGCAGGCTTCTCCTGTTTGTTTCAGGATTGACATATTTTTAAAAAAGTCCCAGTAAGATGATCATGAGACTCTTTAAAGATCAAACTGAAGAACCTACATTCTTTGGCACAGTAAACCCAGCAAAGGTTAGGATGTTAGCATGGCAAAAATCTTGAGTAGAGAAGAGTTCTTCATGCTAACCAACTGAACTGCCAAACATATATATGTGTACTATGTGGCCAAGAGCTTCCTTCAGACTGGAAACATTAAGGAAGATTTCTATGCAGAAATAGAACAGTGCAGTGGGAGAGTATGGGGACAAAAACCCAGGCTGGTTTTAGAGCAGAACTTTAACACTTATGAAGAAAGGTTATGACATAGTTACTAGAGTACCAGCAAACAAGATATGATTCTCCAGTAGGTTCTGTCCAGCTTATGAAGAAAGGTTATGTGATATAGCTACTGGAGTACCAGCAAAGAAGATATGATCCTCCAGTAGGTTCTGTCCAGCCCTAAGAATTTTATTGACTATGCTGAATTATGAGCTGTTTTGAACTTTCTCAGGCTCATTTAAGTGAGTACAGATTTGGAAAAGTCAGTTAGGATTATGAAGAGTCTTTAAAAACTAGACTGAAAGAGCTTGGCTTTTTGACTGATGTGCAGTGCTAAAGTTTGCTTGAGATCTTTCAGCAGTACCCTGTGTGTGTACCCAGTGATTTGGGGTGTTGTTGCTCCAAAGGAGTGGAGGGAGATAGTTAAGCCAAGACTTTCCTACTGTGTGCCAAAAGAAGGGGAGCAGTGTCAGGGAAGAAGATGTCTCTAGAGTGTTGATCTTGTTGCTCCTGCTGGGGCTCTGGATGAATCACTTCCACCAATAGCTACTGGCCCTATTGACTTTTCTTTCAGTGTCAGTAGTTGTATCCTTATTTTTGTATGTATTTGAATTGCCATGGTAATTTTGCTGTCCTAGACCTATGCTTAAAGCCAACATACAACTTTTGAGTGTGGAGAAGTATACTATGAAGATTTCATCCTATCCCAAAGAACAGCTACCTGTGAGAAGTTCTAGACTTCAGTAGTTTTCAGGTGTAGGCACTGAATTGCTCAGAACACATGATGGGGAAGAGCTAAGATCTGCATAGCTTCTAGGGTGCAGACAGCACAGTGTCTGTTGGTTACTCTGCATACCATTTCTCAGGACACAATTTTCTCCATTGTCTAGATTTCTAGTCCCTAGTAAATACAAAAATGTCTGAGATTTTTACCCTGCTGAACTCACTACAATATGTTCTTCCCCCTATGTTTCTGGCTTTTCAAATTTGTGGTTAGTCCTTTGATCAGGGGAAAAGGAATTAGTAAATAGCTTTGGCTGTAATCCGTATTCAGCTCTGTGTTGAAGATCCATTATTTTTATGGCTGTAATAAAATGAATAGCAGTGTAACAGCTGCCCTGGGTTTTCAATTAAATGCATTAATACATATGCAAGAAAATAGCCTGTCTCAATAGTATTTATAGGGAAGAATATTTTTCAAGATACGTTGCAAATCATTATTATGCCTCATTTATATAGCATTTGGAAGGCAAGAGTGGAGTTGCAGGCATGCTGCTTTTATTGCTTGCAGGTGGAATGTGTGATTATCAGCCTGACCACTTTGCAGTATTTCTTAATGACAACAGCGTTCACTGCATAAAAATATGGCTTTATGAGCTTGATGAACAAGCCCATAGTCAATGCTGGGTTTAGTAAGAAGGTGGTTAGTGTTCATGGAAGGGGCTGAATGTGTAATTTGCAGCTTTGCTGCATCATTAAAAAAAAAAAAAAAGTTGATGGCAAGAGTGAAGTGTGTAAATTCCTGTTTTATTTCAGTGGTTTGAGGGCAGGGGTGTAGTTGTTCAGCTCTTTGTTTCCAAACTGCTTTCTCCAATGTGTTGTATTTTCTTCATCTTTAGTCCATGTCAGAATCATGCCTTTGACAGTTTTGTTTGCTTACAGCTTTCCTTCTCCTTTGTGCCTCTAAGCTTGCCAAACAACACTGAACAATAAGGGAGTCACTTTGTCCACCCAGCTTAGCTTTTGTCAGATTTTGCACACAGCTCATTTTAAAAAATCCTTTCTAGCTGTGTCTTATATCTGGGGCCTCACTGTTCCTGCCAATGAGTGTGAAAGAATGGTCTTATCACATTGTTTTCTCAGATGTTGCTCCATGTCTCTAAATGTAGGGCTGCCTACTATCTGCTGCTATTTCCACCTCAAGAAACAAATGGTGAAAGTCATCTTGATGTTGGAGCGTGGAGGTGCATTGATCAAAAAAAAAAAAACAAAACCAAACAAAACAACAATAGTTGCCATCCTGCTATATTATTTGCTTCAACTCTAAGGCAAGTGAGAGTTTGGGAAGTTTTATTAAATCCTCATTCCCATTGTAGACAGTAAGGTCTGGTAGAAAAAGGCCAGCTAGTGTTATGTGTGTAATTCAATCATTTTAGCACTAAACTCCTTTTATTGAATTGCTTTATTTTAGAAATAATTGGATCTTCTAGTACTGAGAACAGTTGAATAATTGAATGAATAAAATAATTGATAACCTTGAACCCTTTAGACTGTGAACTTGGTAGCAGAATTGCAATCTTCTTTCTTCCCAATTCTACTCCATTTCCTATGATCTCACATCCAAAATCCCTTGCTTTTTGCATTTGCCAATGGATATTTGCTAGTGTACATAAAAACAGAGATAGGTAACAGAAATTTGTTTATTCTAATTAATTAAGATTCAATTCTCCTTATGCACCATCTGAAATAGTTATCTCCTTAAATCTCATCATTTATAAAAAAAATGTAAAAAAACACTAGCAAGACTGGAACATGGAATTACTGTTGCAAGAGATTCTCATACGTCATAAACCTCAAAACATTGCCCTCAAAAAGAGAGAACTTCAGAATCTATGGCAACTGGCTTAAAAGCAATAAATAACAAACTGTAATGATTTATACTTGATACTGTCACTGTGCAGATAGAAAACAGGCCCTGCAATACATTTAAGTGGACAGACAATGCAGATTTTATGCATTTGAGAATTTATTTTTAACAGCGCATCATCATGAATTATTTATAAGGGTGTGATGATTGATGACAGGGTTAAGTAAGCAGAAAAAAACACTTCTGTTTAAACACTTCAGTTTATGGAACAGGAATGTATTTACTTTATCTGGAAAAAGAACTCTTTATTGTTTGTAGTGTGGTAAACCTGGATTTTCATGTCAGATTTGCACTCTCTGAGGAAATATATAAATCTGCTCTCAAGCATCAGTCCTAAAAAGCTAAACCAAGCTATGCATAGATAAAAGCATAATGTAAAATAATGGGAACTGAAAAATAGAGACTAATGGTAGATTTTTTTCCAAATGTCTCAGGGAGTGAGGATTTTCAATGTGTTGTCTGTGTCTCACAGAACACTTTGAACAGAGCAAGCTGAACAACTCTGAACAACGTCTGCCTTCACCTGAAACGGTTTTTCTCCTATACTCCATTTTCCTTCAGTTCTGTATGATCAACTTTTAGAATGATTTACAATTAAAAAAAAGCATTATGTTTGTGTATAGACATATAGGAGCAAAGAAATAAGCTCTGCTCTGTCAGAGTTCATGGAGATGCAGGTAAGATAACCCCTGGAAAATATCAAATGATGTTTTTTTCTCTGTCAAGATTAAAACAACTTTTTCAGCAGTTTCTCAAATTACTTCCAGCCAGCTTCTTGTAATTACCTCCTCATTATGTTCATGTGGGTTGGAAGTTTAAAAGATTACATCACTCAGCCACATATTGTGATATGTATGAGTAATCGGTAGTTAACAGCACAATTAATTCCTCTGTGGCATTTTATTTGTCACTTTAAAATATTCCTTTGACTCACAGAGTAACTCATAGCCTGCAGAAAAAAAAATCTCTGCTCATTAGAACTGATCTGAAGTTACTACTTGCCTAATATTTCCACTGATGTTCCTGGGTCTCATTTATTTTAACCTTGCTCTGGTATCTCACCCTTTTTTTCTCCCAAATGTCTATTTTTTTCACTGGGAATTATCTGTCTTCTTCCAGGCAAAGGAGTATTATTAAAACCAAATAAAATAAAATAAAAATGTAGGCACTTCTTTCCCCCACACTTTAACAAGCCTGTATGACAAAGTATAATAAGGCGGGTTTGGACGTGGCACTTGGTGCCATGGTCTAGTCTTGAGGTCTGTGGTAACGGGTTGGACTTGATGATCTTTGAGGTCTCTTCCAACCTTGGTGATGCTGTGATACTGTGATAATTATGGATTAAAATCAGGTAATATACTGTATGGAAGTTTCCTCTTAGCTTTAGTGCAAAGACATCTAAGAAAAAAAAAAAAGGCATCAGTGTCTTTCACAATGCCCTGATTGGCACTTACTTGCTTTTCTTGGAGATCAGTTTTTCTGAGGGTTTGCTTATATCTTTAAGCTCACAAGAGTAAAACCATTTTACCTCTTTGCCTAAACCTATTACAAATATGGCTGATGAAACTGAAAAGCCAATGGCAGCTGTTTTGCAGAAGGAAAAAACAATCTCAAGTCCTCTATGTTAGGATAATCTGCACATCAGAGACTTTGGTGAGGCACTGGAACAGGTTGCCCAGGGAGGTTGTGGCTGCTCCCTCTCTGGAGGTGTTCAAGGCCAGGCTGGACGAGGCCTTGAGTAACCTGTGCTAGTGGGAGGTGTCCCTGCCTATGGGGGTTGGAACTAGATGATCCTTGAGGTCTCCTTCCAACCTTACCATTCTATGATTCTATGACTTTATGGTGTTTTCATCTCTCTTGTGGTCTGAAAAGCATAAGAAGGCCTCTTCCAGGACATCTGAGGAAAGGTGCTGTCGTGCAGGTGGAGTAGATGTCCAGCAGTATTCTGAAGTTTTTCAGGGACCCCAGCGTTTTGGTCAATTCAAGCAATCTGTCTTGCAAAGATTGGAGAGGAGTGGGCAAGGAAGGCCAGCTTCTGACAGAAATATTTACTGTATATGGTTTTGAGTGAAAATGTTAATGTGGCAAAAATAGTGTGAATGTTGTCATTCTGCATCCAGGTGGGGATTCTGCCTAGGTTTCCTTCTTGGAACACGGTGCTGGACAAAGTAGTGTGCAACCAAATCACTGTTCAGGTGGTGAGTCTGTTTCATCTGGTAACTGAAAGCCAGCTGGGAAGGCAGTCAGTGTGTGTGGGATCAGTAGAATGGAGGCTTGTGTCTAACATCATTCACCAGCACCAGAAAGCTGTGCACAGGGTGTGCAGACAGACTAGGCAGCTAATGAAGCAGCTGATGTCAAATGTCATGCTGGGAGCCTGAGGGCACTGCTTTTGGACTGATCACCTTGGGGTGGTAATGTTGAACTCCAGAAGATGGTACCTTGCACCACTGGAGTGACCAGCTTTCAGAGCTTGCACTTTGTCCTGAAGGAGAGCAGAGTTGTGAGGCAAACCTACTGATAGAGGATGTGGGAAAGGCTGAGGTACTCACTGTAAGTCTTTTCTGGTACAGTCTGCTCTCTGGCAGTGTGTCATGGCAGCAGCAGAACAGTATTTTTCAACTCAAGTTGGAATAAGTGGATTTTTGTGTGGTGGAGAATGCTTTCTCATCCATCTTTCCTATCACTGAATGAATGCAGTATCAAATATTTCACATGATTTATACAAATGCATCATTTAACACTGGGCTATGTAAATTCACACACTGGGCTATGTAAATTCACACTCTGTGCAATTTGCCCCCTAAAATGTTTTCCTAATTAAATCTCAAAGTCCTTTCCTATAGTAAATCTTGCTATGTATTATCATTATTCTATACATTATGCATCTGAGGTAGTGATGAAGTAAATAGCCTACTAACAATCTCACAGAGACAAAACCACTTTTACTCTATGCAGGTAAACCACAGATTCTTACTGTCAAATTCTATTGCTAGAAACAGGAAAACCAAAGCAGTTATAAACAGATTACAAATGTGAAGGCAACAGAATATTTAAAATGCATTTAGATAACTACTTTGTACTGTAAATGAAATTCCCTATATTCTCTAGTGGCAATGCTTGTCTAGGAAGATATCTGACACACAATTAAGTGCTGCAGTACACTCTGGCAGAAATTATAATGCTTGGTATCTTACAGGTAAGCTAAATTTATTCTTTTGATAAATCTGGTCTGGTAAGGTTTTATGATGAAAAATCAGTTTGTCAAAATCAAACAGTGTGTGCACGCAGCCCAGACAGCAATCAAGTCCTGGGCTGCATCAAAAGAAGAGTGGCCAGCAGGGCAAGGGAGGGGATTCTGCCCCTTTACTCTGCTCTCGTCAGACTCCACCTGGAGTACTGTGTGCAGTTCTGGAGCCCCCAGCACAGGAAGGACACGGAAGTGTTCGAGAGGGTCCAGAGGAGGGCCACAAAGATGCTCAGAGNCCTTTTTCTAGAACCATTTGATTCGGTTTAATAGATGGCAATATTCCCTTTATACAAGGAATTATGCAGTCAACCAGAGAACAGCCAACCACTTCCGTGCACAGTTAAGCTGATGAAGTAAAGAATTAGGCCCTCAAGGCCTAATTAGGTAAGAGATTTGCTTAACCAAAGTGAGAAAACAAAGTTGAACTCCCCGGTCAAAATTGTGCAGAAGAGGGTCTGGAGGCACATGGGTCATATCCCTGGGAAATAACCCCCACCAAGTTGGTGGAATCTGTGATTGTCTCCCTTATAATATCTTGGGGTCATTTCAATTCAGAGTAGAAATACTATTAAAATTTTGATTTTCTTTCCCTTCTTTTGAGCACAGTTTCATGCCTAGCTCTTGTTAGAAAGCCATGTGTCCAGACTATGTCAGCAGGATCCCAAGAGTGTGTTGGGATATCTTCCAAGAAACAGCTTTGGGAACAATATGCAGCCAGAAACTGGGACCCAAACCCTTGACAAAGGGCATGAAAAATAGGAGAAAGATTAGAAAGATATGAAGCATCAAAACCACACTGACAATTGGAAAAATATAGTCTGGAAAAATAGACAATCTGACAAATGTATGAAAGTGAACCGCATACAAATTTAATACCAGGGTTGGGTAAGTTGAACAACTGCCATGTACCACCCTCTGAGAGTGAAATGTTTGTCAAAAGGTGTGCTTTTTATTACAGCAGACAGCTTAACAAAATGTAAAGCAAAAAAAATGGAAAAAAGGTCCCTTTTTCTGATTTGGTTCACTGAGTGTGTGTCCTGGGTTACCACAAGGCCTCAGCTTCTTCCCACACAGACGTGAGGGAAAGTAACATAAAAAAGGACCCCTCTGAGCTGAGATAAAGAGTTCAGATAAGAGTTTTATTGGAAATAACACAATACACAGTTACCTTAGCCTATTTGCAGAAAAATGAAAAAAAAAAAATAAAAAGCAGGAGCAGCAGCAGAACCCTGTAACCTCCTCCCACCCCTTGGCCTGCTGCCGGCCAACACCCCAAGGCCAGAAAGTGGAAGCAGCAACTGGAACAGGAAGCCTCTCATTACAATCCGAACTCCAAGCCCCACAACACTTTGCTCCACTTTCATCTTGAAGCTGATATGAGAAGCCCTGAGGAGAGGGACTTGGGAGTGCTGGTGGACAAGAAGCTCAACATGAGCCAGCAGTGTGTAGTTGTAGCCCAGAAAGCCAACCAGAGCCTGGGTTGCATCAGGAGAAGTGTGACCAGCAGGTTGAGGGAGGTGATTCTCCCCCTCTGCTCTGCTCTAGCGAGACCCCACCTGGAGTACTGCGTCCACTTCTGGACCCTCTATTACAAGAGGGATGTGGAGATGCTGGAGCGTGTCCAGAGAAGGGCCACGAGGATGCTCAGAGGGCTGGAGCACCTCTGCTATGACAACAGACTGAAAGAGTTGGGGCTGTTCAGTGTGGAGAAGAGGAGGCTCCCAGGTGACCTTCTAGTGGCCTTCTAGTATCTGAAGGGGGCCTACAAAAAAGCTGGGGAGGGACTTTTTAGGCTATCAGGTAGTGACAGGACTAGGGGGAATGGAGCAAAGCTGGATGTGGGAAGATTCAGACTGGAGGTGAGGAGGAAGTTCTTCACCATGAGAGTGGTGAGACCCTGGAATGGGTTGCCCAGGGAGGTGGTTGAGGCCCCATCCCTGGAGGTGTTTAAGGCCAGGCTGGATGAGGCTCTGGGCAGCCTGATCTAGGGTAGGGTGTCCCTGCCCATGGCAGGGGGGTTGGAGCTAGATGATCCTTGTGATGCCTTCCAACCATGACTATGATTCTATCATTCTATGATGGCAGCATGGTGTTGAATATCAGCAGCAGATTCAACTCAGCAAGTGACACTGTGCCAACTTAACAGAAATACTACCAAGGATCCAGGCAGAGCATTAAAATGATTTTTAGTAATTTCTGTAATCTGGGCAACTCTATCATCTTGTGTAATGCCTTAATACTCATACGGTAATTCCTGCTTCTATCTCATAATTTCTCTCTGAACTCTTAACATACCTCTGAAATGTGTGGATAGAGATATAAAGGGCCTCAGGAGATATGACATACTATGTAGACAGGTAAGGTGCATTAATAGGTTTCAGTTCAAAACCTCCATCAAACAACAGAAAAGCCATTTATTTACCTAACTGGAAGCTTCCTCGTGGCTCTTTTGTTTGTTTGATTTTTTTGTTTTGGCTTAGTATTTAGTAAATACTTTGCAGGTGTTTCCAAATCATCTTGAAGCCAGTACAACACTGTCAGGAAAATAAATTCTGCTTAGAAGTTGTTGTATAAGATATGAGGATTGTGTAAGATACTGTTCCTTGTCATGAATTGCAGTCATAGCCTCATATAGTCATCAGAGAGATTGCTAACACTCTGAACTTTCCCTTCTGCTGGGGTTATACCAAGGACTGGAAGAAGTGTATTTTCCACAGGCTTAACATGTCAAAGCCTGCTGCCTTCCCTGCCCTGTTCTCTGTGCAGTTATGAAGTTGTGGCTCTGACCTGGAGCGTGATTAGCAAATGGAAGACATGCTTCTCAAGTAATGTGTGATGTATGCCTTGCTTTTCCTGTGCAGCAGATTTACACCTCTAAATCTGATCAAGGGAAAGCTGATCAGAGTGATATAGTCACCCCTTCTGCAGGAGCTAGATGAGAAATCAGCACAGCATGAACTATGAGGGGAAGAGCTGGTTGGCTGATCTCAGGGTGCATTCAGTAGTGGGTTACAGCTGGCAAGTGACTGTGAATGGAGACTCTTGATAGACCTTGGTTCTAACGTTTCAGAAGTGGTTAGGTAGAAAATATTGCAAACAATGAACAGAGGTTGCAAGCAGACTGAAAGTAGGGTGAATACTGAAGAAGCAAGTGGTTGATATGATGAGTGTTGGGTGACAAGGTTTTATCCTTGCATGAGTTCCTTAAGAACTGAAGTTTCTAGTTCTAACATTTCAGGAGTGATTAGGTGGAAAATGTTGCAAACAATGAACAAAGGTTACACACAGACCAAAAGTATGGTGAATACAGAAGCAGGTGTTTGGTATGATGAGTGTTGGGTGACAAGGTTTTATCCTTGCATGAGTTCCTTAAGAAGCTTCTCTGTAGCACAATGTGCTCCCAAACATAGGGTAAAGTGTATGTGTCTGTTGCTACCTCGCAAGCCACATAGGGATTGCATGACTATGACCAAACAATATGTGTTTTAATATGTTTTGAGCTAAAATCATGCTGCTGAAAACAAAACATGAAGGTGTGGGTTTTTTGTTTTGTTTTGTTTTGCTTTGTTTTTTTTTTTCCTCTGAGGGAAATCTGTCTTGGAAAGCAATGACTTAGAAAAGGACTCTGGAGGAGAGGGAACTCCCAGCGCAGCATTATAAAGGTGATTTTCCTGGAGTGTGAACAGAGGAACAGGAAAATTTTCAACCTGTAATTACTCACAGTACAGCCATTACTGAAATGTCATATGCAGGGCTGGAAGTTTATTATTCAGAGAACTCTAAGAGAGGAACTCTGAGAGTTGGAGACCTTTCTTTGCAGTGGGATCCAGCAAAGTTTATTAAGCAGGAGATAAAGGAGCAGCTTGACCGTATGTGAAGCAGAGATTTGATAACAGCAGCTCTCTTGTCTGCCTGGCAGAGATAATGAGATCCATGCAACTAAATTTAAGTTTAGGCAATTTAGATTCCAAGCAGGCACATCTTAAACAGTGTGAGCAATTTGCCAGTGGAATGATTTAATAAAGGTTGTAATAAATTCCTCCTTAGTGGACGTTTTAAGATCTGAACTGGATGCTTTTCTGAAGGAAATACACCAGTTCAAACAAGATGAATATAAAAGTCTTATGGTCCAATCTATTTGAGAGTCTAGACTAGAATATTATAATGATCCATTCTACCTTTTTATTGGAAAAAAAATTGCTCAGTGGCTGGTCTGTGCACTTAAGTCGTGTGAAAGGATTATTTCTTTAGCAGACTCAAAGTATCTCCATTTAACAGAAAGCTCTCATGTCCTCTTCTGTGCTTCTAGATTTTCTATTAAAAGGAATGGTGGCCCTGACTCTTTTGTTTTTATTGCACTGAATTGGTTAATAAGGCTAAGAGCCAATAATGTGTTTAATGTTGCTCATATATCTTGAGCTCGGATGAGGCAATAATGAAAAAGGCAATTACTGTATTCATTTTGCAATTTAAAAAATCCACATCAGTGCGTTTATTGTGGTTTTGACTCGAGATAATACAAAGATGGCTTCACACAGCTGATTTCTGAGTAATGGTTAAGTGCTGATCTGAGAGCTCTTCCTGTGCAAGCTGCCTCCAAATACTGCTAAGTAATGAGGGAAACACAGGTCATGGCTGTGGGTTATCTGGGAGAATTCAAATGTACACAGTATTTCACTCTTCATTTATGCACTGCTCTTTCTCTCTGTTTTGTTTCTCTGCTCTACTGGAATATAAAAACTAGATTATTAGTAGAAAATAAACTGTGCTATAGCAGATTTCAAATGAAGATAGCATTAACATAAGCAGCCTCACATCTGAAGGAAGCCACGGAATATTTGGAAAAGAGATGAGTCTGCTAAATAAATGTTTAAAGCAATTAAAATGGAGAATTGCCAGTTAGAGCAAGTTAATTAATGGTTAAAAATACACATAATTTAGTTAGCTGAAATATTTTTCGTTTGATACTCCAGGGACAGTACAGCGGAGTTCTTAAAGATTAACACTATCCCTTATTGCCTTAAGAACGAATATTTAATCTTAGTGACTCTCACTCATTTGCATATTCCTAGACTTTCTGAATTAGGCATGCTTCAGCATGCAGGGGTCATTACTGCCAGGCATTTCACAAACAGAGGCAATTCTCTTCAATCTTTCCCCAAGAAAACTGTTTCCTTCCTTGCAGTTTTAGTGCCAGAAGACTTGTTATTTTCTCTGCACCCGTGAATTCCTTCAGCTGTTGGAAATGCTGCTGCTTTCTATTTTATTGCAACTGGAAGTTTTGTTTCTTTGTTCCTGACTACAGGCTTTTCCCTTTATTAGGTACATTTCTTACCTGCTCCTTTTCTTTTGTAACGTTTATTTAGTCAGAAATGTAAAAGCCTTGTAAAGCCTATAGGGATAATCTCAGTTGTGAGTATGTAAGAGCCCAGCTATTTCATGCCTGCTCCTTTTGGGATTATTGGTTTATTTGTCTATCTCTACATAGTAGCTAATTTTGGTACACACCAAAGCTTGGAGCCTGTATTCCCTAACAAAGAGGAAGAGTACTAACCCTGGTGCCAACGTACCTAGGGCAGGTATTCTTCATTAACTTTTAATCCAATGTTTTAGCTGCATTTTCTTGAGCTGGGTTAATGATGCAATCAAGTCCAATGTAATACTGAAGATGCCTAGTTCCTCTGGATGTCCTCTGTCAGTGCTGGAGTACTCGCCTGTCCCTTAAATTTATCCAGTGTTAGTTAAGCAGCAGAAGCAATTTCTATGTATATTGGAATCACACAAAATATGGTATTGGTCTAGTTGTTTCCATTTTATCTGATGTGAAATGCAGATTTCTTAGCTTGTTGTTATATTAGATGCTTGTAAGTCCCTGACCTATAAAGGCTGCAGAGGTATGTTTTTTGTAAGTTCAGTATCATGTTGCCTATTTTGATCTAATTGTTCAAGTTACCATAAATTCATGGGCTTTCAAAGAACCAAATGCATGCCCATGTTGTAGGTTTGCAATGTTTGCACTTGCTGGCAATGAGCAATTTTTCACTGAGCAATTTATTTCTATTATTTAATCTTCAGCTCCATTTGAAAAGAAATGTTAAATTATTCATCAACGACATGTTTACATTTCACAGTACTTTAGAGACTGGCAAATATCTGAGAAGAAAAGAGAGTGTTCTGCCTTCCATTGCTTTGTTTAAAAGGTTTAGGAATTCCTGCTCAGCAGATTAAAGACAAAGTTAACACCCTTTAATTTGATCACAAATTAAACAGTCTAGTTTTGATAAAAAACTCGTGGATTTTTTTTTTTGAGAGAAGAATAAAGTTATTCCAATTCAATTCAGATTCAAAGAAAAAGGAATCTTGACAGTTTCAAGGTTAATTAACCACTTATTACATTAAAAATACTGATGGATTCTCCCTTCTACATTTTAAAATTGAGACTGCTTTTTAAAATCAATGATTTGAAAGAAACATTCTGTATCAAAGAAGAATAAGTGCAGATGCACCTTCCTCTCCCTTTACAGGGCTTGCTTTGAACCTGGTCTCTACTAGTTCTTGTGAAGGAATTTATTTAGCAGTCATAAGATGTTAAAGTTTTAATGTGGATTTGAACTGTCTTCAAACTGTGACTTTAATTTTATAATGAAAAGCAGCAGGGATCTTAACTTAAATTTCTAGAAATAGATTCAGTTTATTTTAATTGTGGTTTATGTGAATTAGTTAATAAACTCAATGGATAATAATGTTCTTTTAATGTTGCACATACATCTTAAGGCAATTATTTGGCAGTAACTCAGAAAAAGCAATTCCTGACCTCTTTTAACAAGTTCTCTAGTCAGTAAAAATGATTGTTTGCCTCCTTAGTGAGCTGAGGCAATCTGAAACTAAGTTTAGAAAGCAAAATGTTCTAGAATTTGACTGAATCAACATATCTAACATATCATTGTTTTAATGGTACCAGACTGTAAGATCTGCCACTTGCTCCTCTGTGTAGTAGGTGTGATTGTCATACATGGAGTTTGCTTAGAAATACTTCTTATTTGCTGATTATACAAATACAGGCTGGGTGGTGAATGGCTGGAGAGCAGCCCTGAGGAAAAGGACCTTGGGGTCTGGGGTGATGAAAAGCTCAACGTGAGCCTGCAGTGTGCGCATGCAGCCCAGACAGCAACCAAGTCCNGTTACCTCCAACCGACAACAAATGCTGTCATGAAACACACAGCAGTCAGAGATGAATGTAATAAAAATCGTTAGACATTAAAACAAAGAAAAGAAAGCACAGAAAAATGAAGGAGATCCAAAAAGTTGTTCCTAGTATTTGTTCACAAATTGTCAAGGAATGTTGGATTTAATTTATGTTTCTTACAGATTATAGTTTCTTCTTAAATGCAGTAGAGATTTCATCTGAGAAATTTTGGGCTTGCTTGGTTTTTAATGGATGAAACAGGCCAGACACTGATAATATTTAAGTTCTGCATGTTGATCTTTTTCAAGCTTCATACCTCTGATAGAACAAAAATCAGAAGAAAAATTGTGTGATATTAATTGCAGATTTATATAAAACTGAAAAACTACTTCAATCTGCAATCAGATTAAAAGATAATTTTAAAATCTTCTGGGTTTTCTGCTTGTGCTGAGCTGCAGTTATTCAGATTTTTTTTTTTTTGGCTCACTAAAGGAGATGACATGTGCATGTATGCTCTGTCTTTCCCAGGGAGCTTTCTGACATGACCAAACGTGCAGAGGCTCTGCTATGTGGCTGTACCAGCTATGCACTTCCTTTTGGGGGAGTGAAGCAGCAGTCAATGTTTGATTTAAATTCTTTAAATGGGATCCTCTAGAGCTATGTTGGTTGTTTTCCTCTTAGAAAGCTGCATTTTCCATCAACTAGATTTAAAGATAATCAATGGGAACGACCGAGGGCAGAGAAACAGACAGAACAATGTTTTCAGTTAACCACAAGCTCACAACTCTTGAATATGAGTTGAAGTTTTTATTTATTAATAGTCATATGAAACACAGTATGGATTTACTGAATTAGACACATACCATAATTTGCCTTTTTTTTTTTTTTAAATGCCATGCATAGCTTTTGTGAAAGAAATCATTAATGATCAACAGATGACTTTGGTTTTGGACAAGACCAACGGGGAAGTCAGGGATGTTCTTCCTGTCCTCTGTCAATTAGCAGTGACTCATCTGTGCTTTGCACAATGTCACTGAAATGAAAGAACTTTGTTAGTTAATTTCACTGCAATTTTAACAAGATTGTGAGATTGTCTCCTTCCCTGTCTTACAGTAGTCTGTATGTTCCTGTGCTCTTGGTGAAGATGTATTCTTTCTTTATCTTATTAAGGTGCATTTCAAACAGAACTGACTTAGGGAACTTGATCTTCTAATGTGAGCAACCCTTCTTAGATGCTAGATAGTAATACCTCCATATTTCACTTATAGATGTCTATCATGGACATAGAGTACTATAATACTAAAAATAGTATTTGCTACCTTTTTTTTCATGTGAACCCCACTTGTTTTTGCCTTCCTTACTTGGTATAAGCTGAGCAGATACACCGTGCACAGTGACTACCTCATTTTCTGCCTAGACTTATGATCAGTGTATAACATGACAGCATCTAGAAGTAACTGGGAGAATTCCTGCTCATCTACACCTCCTTGCATTTCACAGGATTTACCATTATTGATTTGCATTTGTCTTTGTGTTTCCCTACTATTTGGCTGTGCTTAGATTTAGGCAGAACTGATTTTTGCCTTTTTAAAATTTTTAATTTTTTTTTTTTTTAAATTTTGGTGTGGTAGATGACAGTTGCTTTTTTTTTTAACTGTGGAAAAAAATTGGAAAAGAAAGAAATGTTAAGCTGCTCTTTCAAAGAGATGCAAGGGAAATTTGTCTTTTTAAAAAATGAAGCAGAGTCTCATAAAGTTATTAATTCTTTTTAGTAAAGAAACTACTTTTTTTTTGTGTGTAAGAAGATGACATGTTTTATGAAGAACAAATGCATTTATTTTTTTCTCAACTTTTAAGTTGCATTAAAAAAGACAGTCTAGCTTACTTAAATTAGGGATGTTGACAAGGGTAAAGTAGGAGTCCTGGTTTATCTTTTAAGACTATTTATAAATTTTGTATGGGACATCCAACAGATAAAACAATAATTCAAAACATCCAAGCAAATTCAGAGGATGTTGAATCAACCGCTCCTGCTGTGCAGTTTTTTTGACACTAGGCTGAGCAACAGCTGAAGTAATCTCATGATGACTTCCACAGCTCTCACAAGATCTCTAAACTTATTGCAGAATCATAGAATCACAGAATGGTAAGGTTGGAAGGGACCTCAAAGATGTCTAGTNCTCCAGATGGGGTCTGACAAGAGCAGAGTAACAGGGCAGAATCCCCTCCCTTGCCCTGCTGGCCATGCTAAAATTATCTTAAAATAGTCCTCTAAAAGCTATTAGTTCTTTTCTGAATGACACAATGAACAGCCTTTACTTGCTCTGAGCAACATTTTCTCTTGCAGAGTAAGAGTTTCCTTATAGTTTGTTGTTATCCCAACATATTGGGGTCTTCAGAGGCCTTGTGCTAGGGAAGTGTGGTTATAGCCAGCAAACTGCACTTTCCACATCCACTTGAAGTCTAGTTATATTAGGCAGTGTTAAATTCTGTGTCCCTGTGCTTTGTCATGTCTTTGCCTATGCATTGCATGTTACGGGAAAATACCAGGAAACCACATGCCTGTATTTGTTTAGATTTTCCATTCTTTCAATTTCAAGGTAAGTAGGAATTACATGTTGAAATGGGTGATTCACAGACATAATCGTTTCAATTTGGCAATTGTATTCAATCATAATGTCCCATTCTTTAAATACAGCACACAATTTTTTGGTGTAAAGAAAATGGTCTTACTTAGAGCTCTGAAACCTCCTTGGTCTTATTATATCTCTTCCTAACTTCATTTAGATCCCTCTTCCATTTGTGCTACAAATTCACATAGTAATAAAATCAGTAAGCCAGACCTTCCTTCTTTGGTCAGGTGTGCAAACACACTTTGTTGATCTGAGGAGCTAAGGGAAGAGTTATTTATAATATAAATAATTAAAGTAACACGGAGAGGTGGATAGGTTGCCTCAACACAATTAGCAAGAAGAGCATTTCTAAATGGAGGGATATAAACTAAGCAATATAAAATTTTATTTTATAGGTCTGTGAGGCCCTCTTGCCCTCACCGGACGGATTTTACTACAATAGGATTTTTATCAGTGAGTTTCTTGTTTTTTAGCTTACCAAAGCCACATTTTTGTGATTTTTTTTTTTGTTTGTTTGTTTCTTGAGTGGTTGTAAATTATTTTTGCTATCAAAAAAAGAAAAGCATTGTCTTTGTTCTGGGGGTTATAATTTCATTTTATGTAGACATGGTTTTGAATCTTTTCTAAGAAAGCACAAGGCTATGTAAACCCCCAAGGTGATAGTCGGGTAAGAGCTCATCGCTAATTAGTCAAGTTAAATGGCTGTCACATTTAGCCCTCTAAACAGTATGAACTGGCAAGTAATGTCTGTGTAAGCCTGACTTTGCAGGCTCTTTTTTAAAGCTGTCTTTACCCGTACAGATAAAGAAATCATTATCATGAGATTAACTTATCTACTTGAAAGACCCCAAGTTCTTTATTTTTCTCTCCATAATACGTCTGCGCTTTGCTCCAGAGCATCCTGGAGGAGCTGCTGTTGCTGGAGGCAGCCCCAGCATGCAGCACCGTTGCTTGCCTCGTCAGCTCCCTGTCAGCACTGGCTCTCCCTCTTCACGGGCTGCATCGGGCATTAGGGGGACTTTTAATGTGATGTATCACCCTTAGGAAATTCTCTTTCAGTTCTTCAGCATAAGGCAGTTAAGAGACATTGTAGAATTTGCTGTTGAATTTGAGAAGGCAGAGAGTGTTCTTGTGTGGCTGAGGAGGAGCTCTGCAGAATGATGGCTGGGATAGCTTTTCTTTTTGCCCTGGTGCTTACTAATATAATTACTACTGGGCTGAAGAAAGAGATCTTACTTTACCATCATTTATATATGACAGTCTTGAGAAAGAGGAGTGACCTCTGCAATCCAGACCAGTCGGTCCAGATAAAAAATTTCAGGAGCTTAATAGAAATGGTGGGACCTGAATGCTTTAAGAATGATTTGTGTAGCAGCTGTTTAATAATCCCAGCCCTAGTGAATATTTTCCCCTCCTTCTGGAGCTGTGCTTATTGCAATCCACTGTATTTCAGATGCTGGAAAGTGCTGTCAGCAGCCTGCTGTCCTGCTCTGTAACCTCTCGAATGAAAAGTACATTATTTGCTGTGTACAGGCACAGTGACACATCATCCTTGTAGTCCCATTTGGCTCTCTTTTACAGTTAATGGACTGATTAGTCAATGTTAGATCAGTAAGCAATAGAGTTACTGACTGCTTAGCATACAAGATACTTTTGTTCTTTGTTTCCCCTCCATCTCCCCATGCATGCAGTACTGCTGTGCTGGTTTAAGGGTAATTGGAATATTTTAATAGAGAAAATTATATTATAGGCTGTGAAAAGGAAACAATGGTGATGTCTACTTCACTCATAGGCTTGCTGTGATGTTTAAGAAAGAACTCAAAACAAAAGATAAGCCACTTCGGGCTTGTTGCAGTCTTGGTCGGGCTTGTCACGGGCTCTGGGGCACAGTGTCTGGGGCTGTCCTGCAACTTCTGGCTTCTTCTCTCCAACAAATTAATTTCACTAATCACTTTTCTTCTAACTCCTCCTCTGGCCGATCCTCAAAACCTTGGGGTAAGGTATAGGGGTGGGGAGAAGGTGGAAGGGTGGTTGGGAGCTCCTCCTGGGGTCTCTGATTTCTGGGAGGGGAGTTGTGTTTCTGTGTTACCTTTTACCTTGTCTATTTCTGTAAATATTCCTGTATATAGTGTATATATCTGCTTGTACATTGTGCTGAGCTGTAAATAGAGCTTCATCTAAACTTCCAGCCGACTGAGTTTTAGCCTGGGTCATTTTACAAAGTGTGGGGGGGGCAGGTAACTCCTAAACCCACATCAACTGCAATGGCAGAACTACCTCTGATTTTATTCCTGCAAGAGCAGAAGATACCCACAAATTGCTGTCTAATATGCTTCCAAGTTATAATTTTCCCAGCTATTTTTTATTTCTTTAGCCCATTCCCTTGATTTATTAATAAGACATAAAGTTTTCAGGAATGAAACTGAAATTCAGATATAGATATCTTGGGAGCTTCTACTGCAAAAGGTAAATGAGCCATTTACCTTCCCAAGAACACCAACTTTTACTGCTTCACCTTGCATGGCCATTAAAAGAGATCAGAATTTGGCAGGTGGCATAATTTTCTGGTTTATATTTTCACTGTAAATGCTTAACATAATGGCTTTTAATTGCTTCTGCTAAGCTTTTTTAAGTGAAAAGTGAATTTGATCTCAAAATGATGGATGGTGACAGGATCTAAAGTGCTTTTTCAGGAGACAAATTCATTGCTGTTCCATTCTCATTTACTCTGGCTCTACTTTCTTCAGCATTTAATCAGCTGGACTGTTCTCAGACAGAAGCACTATGTCAACAAATTGCTAATATTGACTCCCTTCCTGCCTCATTGGGTTTTGACTTTAAAGGCTGTAGAGATTTAAATGTTGAAGGTACAAAGCATTGTTCAAGGTGTGGCTGCATCTGACCATTGGATAAAGAAAAAAAAAAAAATCAAAATCTCAACTGAAAAAGCAACATGATTTCTATTCTATAGCAGGGCCATTTGGTCTGCCTGAAACACTTGTAAAACTTGCCTGATACTTCAAATTATTACTTTTCTGACCAAACAGAGAGAAAATAGCCCTCAGAAGCAAACCACAGACAGAATTATTATCACTCTCTTACAGTGAATCACACTGGGAAGGCAGCTCTTACATGTCTCTCTTGAAAACAGGTTATGGTGGTTTCTCCTCCAGAATCGTGCTAGTATAAAGCACCTGAAGTAACAGCACAGATTTCAAGTTTAATTTTTTAACAACCTTAAACAACAAGAAGTTTATTGTTGTTTTTATAAATAATTTGATTTTGAGGTGCCTGCCTTCTTAAATTTAAATGAGTGAAATGATTTTGCAGGTCTAATTCTTGCTGCTTAACCTTTTTGCTTTCCTTTATGTTTCTATCATTTTAAAACTATGTCTCTCTTTTTGTGCACACAGTAAAGCTTATTTCATGAAACATTTGAAGGACACATAATCAAGTAAATCATGAGGTAAGGGGTTGGAAAAAATACCTATAAAGCACAATATTGAAGAAATTTTGACAGAGGAATTGTCCATGCCATGCAGTGCATGAGGTCTGGGAATAAAAATGCAGTTGCGTAGTTAAGACTTGTATCATAAAACCAAAGCTGCATTAAGCAATCTTAAACTTGGCATTCCTTAAGTTTTGAGAGTTTGGCTTTGCAACCTCAGTAACATTTTTTCCCAGTGTGTAGTTCATCTACTGTTGTCACCTAACAAGAAAGATAGTTATGGTACAACAGATGTTTACCTTGAATGCAGTTCAGGGTGCTTTCCTGTAAATCTAACTGAAGTAAAGTAGAGCTGAGTTACAATAACATCCACTGTAAGATGCTCATGTCTGTATTGCCCTCTGTCACATCTGTAATTTTTATCCTGATATTCTTCTAATGCTCTTGGCTGATTTCTGTCTTGGTCTTTCTTTTAACAAATATTTCTGAAGAGTAAATGTAAACTAACATGTCTGAGTTCTCAGCTGGATAAATTGCTATGTGTCTGTTGTTAAATTAAGGTTTACATGAATATCAGTGGAAAATCTTCATGATATCTGAAACTTTCAGACTTTACTCTTGCCTAATCCCCGCCCCCCCCCCCTCCACACACACACATTTGGGCCTTGCCTTGCCTGAGTTGTTTGATAGCTGTGTTAATGTCATACATGGAAGTATAAGGAGCTAGGGCAAGGGATGGGTTTTACCTTTGTCATGCAAGATTGTTTCTCGAGACAAAAATCTATTCAGTACATCATTGTAGTTGAGTTCTTTCTAAAAGCAAATAGCTTCACAAAGATTCTGTCTCAGAACCTCTGCAGTTTGATTATTCTACACTTTTGTAATATAAACTAAGACTGCTCACTTTATTTTTAAAATTACAAACTTGTTTTTGAAATACTGTTCTGACGTATTAAAAAGAATCATTCAATATTTCTTCAATAAAACACATTGAGAGAAAGCTTTTTAAAACTCTGCTTACAGTTGAAAACCAAAACTCCTAGCCTGCACTGGTGGTCTTAAGAGAAAGTGATTTGGACAGGTTGGTAGATTCTGTCTAGCACTCTTGCTCCAGAATGAACAATTTCCCTGTGTCTGCCTAGGGTGTTCTTTGCCCAGGCTTTTTTATCCAACTGTTTTGGAGTCTCTAGATTCCAAAAATGTCCCAGTCTATCTGTTGCTTTCCTTTAATTACAGACAGGCTTTTATTTTTACTTGGAAGTCTACTTAATACAACCACGTGATTTGTATTCCTGTATTTTGTTTTTTTTTCTTCCACTCACAAACTGCGGAAGAGCAGTCCAGGGACGAATTCAATTGACTGAAGTGTGTGGGAGCCTTTCCATTAGTTTTGAAGGATTTGAACTGGACCATTATAGTTCAAAAAGATGAATCTATTTTTGTGCATACACATTTAAATTTGGCTACATCCTTCTGAGTAAGAACAATGACTACTTAGCTGTATAAATAATTAGGTGTCTCCTACTGTAACCAAATATTTCTAGTAGCCTGTCAAACGACATGAATAAGCTGTTGCATAGCTCTTTCTTTCTTTCTTTCTTTCTTTCTTTCTTTCTTTCTTTCTTTCTTTCTTTCTTTCTTTCTTTCTTTCTTTCTTTCTTTCTTTCTTTCTTTCTTTCTTTCTTTCTTTCTTTCTTTCTTT
>WBNM01034980.1:54832-98701 GCA_013399055.1 Ramphastos sulfuratus
CCTCCCTTCCTTCCCTCCCTTCCTTCCTTCCCTTCCTTCCTTCCCTTCCTTCCTTCCCTTCCTTCCTTCCCTTCCTTCCTTCCCTTCCTTTCCTGCCAACCCCTTGAGGGATAATATCTACAGTTTTAAAATAGTTTTGTTGAATATGTTTCAGAGGATGTGAGTTAGGGATGTACACTTTCCAGTGGAGTGAGGAATAGTGAGATTTGTTATAGTTTTTGGTTCCAGGTGTGGACTGGTCTTAGGAAAGGGTCATTTATTTCTAAGGATTATTTTAAAATGATGAGCTGGAGGAAACATTTTAAAAACATCTTTTCAGTGATTTTCTAATTCTGCTGTTCTGGGAAATTGGGTGCCTGGAATAGCTCAGGTCTAGAATTTGTCTCTTTGTTCTATGACAAATGAGTGTAGATGGTGAAGAATAGGTTGCTATTGCTTCAGTTGTTGAGGAGATTAGCTGTAGTGTTCTGTACTAGCTGGAGTTTACTATCAGTGATGGCTTTATGCCCAAGTAAATTGCATTGTTTGAATCCACTTAGGATGTGACTAAGGGAATAAATACTTAGGCATGGTCATAATTCATAGAGATGGAATAGCTATGTTAGCTCAGATGAAAGGGTGAATACAGTTGTTGAGCTGCTGCTGCAGCTGGAATGGACACCCGGAATGGTCTCTTTCTGCAGAATTACTTTTGTAGCTCAGTTTAATTTTAGCAGCATTTTTCTCCCCCAAGGTACGAATGTAGCTCTGGACTTCTATTTCTTTTTCAGCCTGAAGTCTAAGTTGGTTTACAGACAGGGACCACATTCTGCTGAGAGATCAAATACTGCTCTAACAGCAGCATAATCTCTTAGTTTGACTTATACTTTCAAACTAATGTTCTCTTTCTCCTAACCCTAATCTTAGGCTCATCTATAAGCAAATTACAGTGATTCCAGCTCTTTCCCAGCACACAGGAAAAAGTGGAAAAAGGAAAAAGAACTAAAGTATAGCAAAGATATTACCTACAGTCTAGAAGGCTCAAAGGCACCTAAGACACCTGTTATTTTAATGCATGCCAGACATGACATCTTTAGCAGTGGTAGAGATTAATTCTCTCTTTGCATCATTTGCTATACTTGTCTGCTTGCAAAGGTGTTTGATACCATGTATTCTACAGCTGGGTAAGGCCTGGAAAGACTGGTTTCTGCCACATCACCTCCAGTTTATTTCACAAGTAGTAGAAAAAAATAAGATGCTGAGGATTTCTCTAGCATTTTCGGTGTAAGAAAATAACATCACTTCTCTAAGGCTCCATCCTTTCTTTGCCTGCTTTCTTAACTGACAGCTGCTCATCTTTATAAGACAACAGAAAACCTGTGTGAATAACAAATCCTGAACTGCAGTTTCTTACATTGTGCTGTTGGGGAGGCTTTGCTGTTCTTCCATGCACTGCTTTGTGCCTGAGACTGGACAAAAAGGGACCTGATGTTTTGAGAGTAAAATTACCTTTATTGATTTTTCTTTTTTTCAATAGTCTGCTGACAGTTGAATGTGTTTGTTCTGTAAAGTGGACATTCATCACTAAAGTGAAGGAAAGCTCCCATTGATTATATCTGCAAAGATATAGACAATTCTAGTGGGCACAGGGAAGTAGTACAAGCTTAAACAGCTAAGTGAGTCACAGTGTAACTAGACTGAACTTATGTAAGGTGCTGCTTTACTTTCTAAATATGATTTTAAAGGTCAATTAAAAAAAAAATTCCCACAAAACCTTCTATTTGCCTTAGGAAGACTCCAAACATCTTAAGCAGAGATTACCATATAGTCAAAATATATTTTAGATTTTTATTTATTTATTTATTTATTTATATTTAATATAAAATATATTATGAAACATGACAGGTTTCGAGTTGTTTCCTAAGATTGTCTGAATATTTTGAAAAGAAGTGTTCCTGCTCTGGAGGAAGACTCTGTGGTAGTGGGTTGGACTTGATGATCTTTGAGGTCTCTTCCAACCTTGCTATACTGTGATACTGTGATACTGTGATACAAGTATTGGCAGGGCCTGTGGAAGATGACTGAGTTTTTCAGACAAAATAGTTTTCAGATGAAAACTGAAGGCACAACTACTATGAATGCAGACCATTCCCAGCAGGCACCTTCTTTTGTTTCTCGTTTCAAGAGGCAAACATCATCACTGTTCGCTGTTAGAGAAAGTAGGGGAGAAAAATAAAGAAATGTGAGAAATGTCTCCTCCAGATGATGATGAGGTAAAGGAGGGAAAGAGAGAACTGATGGAGAGAAAGTAATAGTCCTTTGAACAGGTAGGGGAAACAAGTTATTTCACTCAATGGAGAGGTTCTAATCTGAGTTTTAATTGATATAAATAAATATACCAAATCAGTGTCTTACACTCATGCTCTAAGGCTTCACAAAACCTTTATTTTTTTTTTTTTTTGCACAGTTAAATAACTGAAGCTTTCAAGTTTTCATAAGGCAAAACTGAAGTTAAGGCATAGTGTCTCAGTTTCCTGGCTGTAAGCCGAATGTCCTCCCTAATGAAATTATTCCAATCGGAAAAGATCACTACAAAACAGATGCTAAATATAGATTGTCTGAAGATAGTTCCTGAGATAAAGCAAAACTGGGTTGTATTTCCTTCATAGGAAAAGGTCAGTTGATGGAAATTAAATATGAAGTCACAGGATTATTTTGCACTTTAGCATGTAGGATCATTATTTTCCTTCCTTCTTATGGATATTTATTTTTATTTTGCCAGTGCCATTTGCTTACCTGTCAGCTTGTGACAAAAGTTTTCAAACATGATTTTCAGTGTTAGGAATGTGGTAAAAGGTGTATTTGCTTGATTTCTATGTCTGTAACAACTTTGCCTATTTGGAATTAAGTGAAAAAATGTAGTTATGGTATCAAGAACTGAGTGAAAGAAGGTTCAAAGGCGATAATTTTTGCTAATCATCTTAATTTTAACTTGCTCTTTGAATCTTTTCTCCTCTCTTGCTTTCAGGAAATAGTATTCTGTTTAGAGATTTAGCATAACAAGAATAATCTTTTCTCTCAAACTAAATAAAAGATCAATCAAAGGAAACAGAAAATGCAAGATGTGCTCCTTTTGGGTAAAATTGTGCAGAGATTTTTGGTTCCCTTCTGGTTGCTTTTTGCTTTGGAGACAAGAACTGTCTAATCTACATCTTCCTGCAGGTTCCTGTATATTGTGTCTGCACTCAAATGAAAGAAAAATACATCCTGTGCTACCTGAGGTATTCTCTCTTATGACTCTTTTAGTTGTGCTTTAGAGTTTTGCCTCCGCAGTTGTCAGAAACAAGCTCTGGGGGTTTATTTTGATACTGAATTTTTTTATGTTTTCTATTACAGACCCTCACAATTTTTTCATTCTTGCTAGAGCTCCAAGCATTTAAATATTTATCTTTATATATATGCTCTGTTACACAAGGCTGATCAATGACTACCTTGTCCATAAAGACAGCTTTGCAAAGAGTTCTCACAAAATTTAACTTTGTTAAAATAGTTGGGGTATTGTAAACTACCATTTATACACACTACAAACAAATAGTTTTATGATTAGAAAGGCACTTAAGAAAGGGGATACACTGATGAAGGACATTCCACTAAAAAGAAAAGCACAAAAAGAAAAGCTGCTTAGGTTTGATCTGGGAGTTTATACAAAAGAAATTACAAAACATCTGGCCACTCAAAAAATTTGTTCTAAAATTTGAAACATCCATCCTGGACTACAATGTCATAACATTGGAGGGGTACTGGCATTGATTTGTGGCTGTGTTACCATGATTTCATGGTTCAGTAATTCTCCTTTATACTGGGAAAGGCCTCACTGTGGTGACTAAGAGGAGAATGCTATGAATGTGAGGATGGAAACAATCTGGGGAGGTCCTTGTGTGGGATTGATAGAGCTGTACCATGAAGGTAACGTCAGGATCGTGTGGGTCATGTAACTGAACCTCTAGCAGAGCCATCTAGGGGGTGTGTGTTAGTCTCTTCAGTGCTAAGCACAATTGCCTACCTGTTTTATATATGAAAGTAATTTATTGGCAAGATGAAAATTAGCAGCAGTTAATGGCTTGCTAAGTAAATGGCCTGGAGGATCCTGGGTGAGTCATGATTGTCCAGCAGCATAGTCATAATACACAAAAAACTCTACCATTCACAGTTCTTCCACTATAACTCTATATACATCTATCTATCTATCTATCTATCTATCTATCTATCTATCTATCTATCTATCTATCTATATCTATCTATCTATCTATCTATCTATNCTGGCTTGATGAATGCTTGCATATAATTTCTGTGCTGTGGTGTGCTTCATGTGAGGAAGAACTTGAGCTCTGAATAAAAGGGAGATAAATGGCCTTAGCAAAATGATGGAAAGTGGTCGCTCAGTGTAAATAAAATACAATCAAAGATGAAGTTGTAGAAGACAGGGTCTGAGACTGTTAAAGGCATTTTCTTTCACTGAATTATATGGTATAGAGTAGAGAGGAGAAAGTTTCCTCAGAGTAGAGGCAGCCAGACATGCTCGTGGTGGTTTCAATTACAAACTGATTACAAGGAAGTAATTCTAGACATTGTCTGTTTATGGTTTACCTCAAACTGTTTCTTGCTTTCAAATTTTTCTCTTTTAAACAAAGTGTCATTTCATTTATGCAAAACGTGACTTTGCAGATGATTTTGCAGTTCTTGCTCTTATTTGCATAAGAGCATAAACAGTGTCATTAACTCTAAAAGGGCAGTGATGTCAAATTAGGTATGGCTTTTTTAGAATGAGACTCAGTTACCAATTTTTATCATTGTTCTAATCTGCACAACTAAAAGCAAGTAGTTTGCGTAGACTCTGTGCTAATGGGTAAATACAAATTATGAAAAAAAAAAAAGGTATTTCTTAATGTTATACAACATTTAAATATTTCCATGTGATGCTTTGGGAGTTTGTAAAATCACTTTGTAAGATCACCCAGACTAAACTCAGCTGGCTGGAAGTTAAGGACTGAAGCTCTATTTACAGCTCAGCACAATACACAAGCAGACATATACACTATATACAGGAATATTTACAGAAATATACAAGTTTAAAGGTAATACAGAAACACAACACCCCTCCCAGAAATCAGAGACCCCAGGAGGGGCTCCCAACCACCCTTCCACCTTCTCCCCACCCCTATTCCTTACCCCAAGGTTTGCCTTACACACAAGGTGAGTTTGGAGGGTCGTCCAGGGGAGTTAGAAGAAAAAGTGGTTAGTGAGGTTACTCAGCAGAGAGAAGGCGGCAAGAAGCCAGACAGCTCTAGAGTGTCTGTGCCTGAGTGTCTTATCTTTGTTTTGTATTCTTTTCTTAAACATCTCAGCAAGCCTATGAGTGAAGTAGACATCACCATTGTTTTCTTTACTCAGCCTATAATTTTCTCCATTAAAATATTCCAATTAGCCTCAAACTAGCACATTCCACAATATTCATATTTATTGATGTAAAAATAGAAGACTTTATATACTATAATCACCATATTTAAATAGAAGCATATTAAAATAAAATGTATTAGATTAATGTGTATTTTTTATACAGCATATATTTATAATATAAAATATTTTTAAAAGTTAATTTAGATTTTTTAACTTGAAGTTCTTGTCCATTTTATTTGAATGACCAGAGTAGTGGTGTATGTCAACACATGCATTTGGTTTGGGTTTCTGGACCACCTCATATACTTTCTTAAGAGCCAAGAGAGAGTGATCTCATATTATGGGTTTCCAAATGGTGCTAATTAAGGACTTTTCCTGCCAGGTGCTCAGCATGTTCTGCTCTTATTGCTTGCAGTTGTTGTCGAGAGCATACAGCCCTATTGTTTATGAGTTTGTTAGCACTGCCAAAAGAAATACGATAGAAAATAAATGGGACTGAATTTTACTTTGAGGATTCCCTGAATCAGATGTGGGTTTTTTCTTTTTCTTTTTCTTGGGAGTATCAAACTCGACATCTGGAAAGTATCAGTGTGACAAATAAATACCGTCTGACCACTAATTTCACAGAATGATCTTTATATACAACTTGTGGGAAATCAGTTTAATGTTAAAGGAATAAGGATCTAAAGTCTCCTACTGACTTAAGAGCTCTCTGGAAGAGTAACTAACTCCACTTTCCTCCTTGTAATATGATCCAGCCTCTGTTTCAAAACTTGCTGTTGTGGCCAATTAATTATCATGTAGTTTTCTAATAAAGCCTCAGAAAGGCTCTGCTGACAGCTTCCTCTGTTCCTGAATGCTGTCTTACCTGCCTTTTACTTTCTTTTACCAAAAAAAACCCAAACCAAAACCAACACAAAAGCAATCCAAACCAAATCAGATCAGAAATGTGAACTGTTGTTGATTTTTTTTCCCCCTCTCATTAAATTGTCTATGTGAGGCATCTGGGAATAAAGAAAGGAGCACTTTTTCAGATTATTTTTTTTTTCTTCTTTCCCTCCACTAAGATGAGAGCTTGCAGAAAGTGTAATCACGAAAGAAAATCTTTCCTCATATATTCTGGGGGCCTAGTCCATGTCCAGAGAACCAAGCCCCTTGTAGGATAGAGATGGGTAAGAAAGAGGATGGATAAAGGCTTTCTGGCATCCATGCTCAGGTGTGCCAAACACCAGCATTTAGGAAATGTCCTTCCTGTGGCTATGGCCTAGCCAGCAGGAGCTGCAGCTTCCTGTGTGGATTATTCCATTCATTCTCCAGGATCTTTGTAGAGAAGAGAGTTTTTATCTGTTTAGTGAACACTGGAAGGTAGATAGAGCTCACCTATTTCTCTAAGAATGGATTTTTTTTTTTTCTTTGAAGAAGAATACAGTAGAAAAGCAGGTATTCTGCTGCCTTTGGTTTTCTATATATTGTTGGGTTTTACGTCTAGGATTCTGTTTTGACATTTCTAAACCATCATGAGAGGAGGTATATATTTCAAAGGCAGCCTGTGACAGCTGTCAAGAGCTAACCAGTGCTGCCATATGGCTGATAAGAAAGGGAAACATTTTGTTGAATTATGGAAAGGAGGATTTGTGGTTGTGGGTTTGGTGTTTATTTTTTTTTGTTGTTGTTTGTTTATTTGTTTGTTCGTGTGTATCTCTCTCTAAATGGAAAATAACATTTTCATTGCAGAAGGAGGAGAAAGCAAGACTTGTTCACCTCTTAGAAAGTGGTTAGTGTGGCAAAGCTGCTCTGCAAAATGTGTTTGGATTTCCATCTGGTTTTCTAAGTGCCAGTCCTCTGTGGTTCAGCAGTTTGCATTTCTTTGGAGTGATGCTGCTATACATGGTGGGGTGCTTCTTTCCCCAGATAGTACAGAAAGAACATCACTTAAAAGTCTTCTCTGCTGGTGTCCATGTGAAACTGCATGTACTTAAATCATCTGGCTTGAACAAAGCATCTTCAAATCTACAAGGCATCTACTAATCCTTTGGGACTTTAGCCTTTTTTTTAGGATTTATCTTTTATCCTTTTGCCATGCACTGTGATTAAGCCAAAGCTCACAAATTAAACAGTCTTGAGGAGAAATTAAGTGCTTTGAAGAAATATCTTGTAGGATGTAATTTTTCCTGTGCTGTAAAGGGTAGCCTTGCTTTATTTCCTACAGTTGAGCTGCTATGGCAGAAGGATGTTAGGATGTGAAGGACAGTTTGAGATCCTGTTGTTGTGGCTCAGATGTAGAACACCAAAATCCTTGGAAAACACAGTTAATTAAAGATCTGATGATGCTTCTTTTATTTTGGGGTCTGTTTTGGAAAGAAAATACGTTGTAGAATGAAGGTAGAAAATCTCAAAATATAACTTTTTCAATACAGCCTCTGCACTAAAAAAAAAATATTTCAAATTAATAATTAAAGTACATTTCTGGACTTAGGCCCTGTTTCAAGCTAGCATGGAGAGCTTTAATGAATGAGCAGGGGTTTATATCAGCTATGACTTCAGCAAAGTTGCAACGTTCCTACAGTAAAACCCAGATGCTATCTTAGGTAATAAATACATCTGAGTGGTAGGGAAATATTTAAGTTATCTGGGGAAGAGTAACTTAGCCAAAATGTCAAGTAATTAAATAGGGCAACCCCTGATTTCCTGCAACAAGGTATAACGATGCATTGTCTTTGCCACCATATTGTGATCTCCGTGCCTCTGGAACTTGAGCTAGTCCCAGACCTATTATGAGGCCCAGGCCAATCTCATGAAATTCAACAAGGCCAAGTGTAAGGTCCTGCACTTGGGTAGGCACAATCCCAAGCACAAATACAGGCTGGGTGAGGAATGGCTGGAGAGCAGCCCTGAGGAAAAGGACCTTGGGGTCTGGGTTGATGAAAAGCTCAACATGAGCCTGCAGTNAGTGCTGCTGTGGTCCAGTGCCTGAGAGAGGCTGGATTTGTCTCCAAGAAGTTGTAACTGACCCATGTTACAACTACTCTGTATGTTTACATATGAAAACTTCAAGGTTCAGTAAAACATTTTTGGAAAGTTTTTTCAGTTTAAAATAGTGTTCCCATGATCACAGTTTTACTGTCTTTGAGATGAATGATAGTACTGGTAATTTGATGGCCTATTGGAAACTGGTCCCAGGTTAGTATGCATATTGTCCTGCTGCAGTACAACTTACATCTAAGTTCTCCTGATAGAAAATGAGTACAAGCAGTGTTTTTATAAAGCACTGTTTAGGATACAGAAATACAATGGTGGTGTGTCATGTAACCACCACACATTTGGAAAAGACTAATGTGCTGCCTGGGTCTGCAGTGCATTGATCTGGAGGGAAGACTGCACGAATGTGTTCAGTGTTTTCATGTTGCCAAAAGAGGATTTTGTCTGGGAGAAATATGACTGAGCATTCTTATTGTGCCAGCTGGTGCTGAGGAATATAATGTGTATTTTTTGACCTCTTGAGGAATACAGATGAGTCCCTACAGTCTTCCTAAAATGGGACCGAGGTAGAATCTATATGCCTACTTCAGAACCCAACAAATGTCTATGTCTGTATCTTTTAATTTTGTCCTTTCACAGTTTTGTTCATCAGACAGGAGGCATTAGTCACTCTGTGACCATCATTTATGGAACCAATTTGTTTGATCAGCTACAGATAAAGGAGCACTGTTTCTCCTCTAGGGTAAGAAACTCAACAGACATCATGTGGAGTAACTTCAGGGCATGGTTCCAAGGGACCTTGGCTGCATTAAGTGCAGAACATTACTGATACGTCCTGGAATTTGATTTAGAGCAGCTAGGATTTACCAAAGCTGATGTCCAACAGAAACTGAGTTTGTGCATAAGGAGTATGGAGCTTTTGTGCTGTATTCAGACCAGTAGCCCCCTTTGCCTTCACCTGCTGTATCTCTGCTCCTCTTGTCCTCAGTGTGCAGCAGCCTCTGCTTTCTCAATGCAATTTATTTATTCATTCACTGTCGCTTCCTGCACAGAGCCCTGACACAGCCCTCCTTGTTGTGCCTTGTCTGCAGGAGAGAGAGGGGCATCCTGAAATGAGATGGATTTATCTGTATCTCTTTATTCTGTTTTCCAAAGTTCTGAGTCTTTGAACTCTTAGTACCATCAGTTCCAAGGAATTCCTTTCCTTTGATTGGATTTTATTACCCAGCCTGCAAAGGCGAGAGGTTTTCTGGAGGCTCTTTCCTGGAACTCCTCCTGGCAACACATGAAGCCTGTTTTACTGCTTCCTGCTTGCTTTGGGTTTACTCTGATGGGCCTAATTCTTTCCATGATTGTGAGAGAAGCTTTCACAGATAACTTGAGGAGAGTGTCCCAAAGTCCTGTTTTATGTATTATGAACATAATTCAGCAAAGCATCATGATTACTTTTGACTGTGTCTTAAAATGAATACCTGCTTGATGCTTTGATGGAGGAAGGTCTGTGAAAGCATATATCAGTTATGGTTACACCTGGTTTAGTTCTCCCATCTCCTGTGTTTATTTCCTGGGCTTGAGTGGACAGCATTTTGTTGTCATTGCCCCTGTGTAGAGTGACATTCCACGTGCATATAAAGCCAGGAACAAAGCCAGGAAAAAGTCAGTTTTATTCCCTGTAATACTTCAAATATTATCAGACCCCAGTTTCCGGAGCTAAATAAACTCTGTAGAGGAGATTAATTGATACAGTTATTATTGTATTGATTAATTAACTTCTGGCTGGATCAACCCTGAAGGTGTGGTCTGTGTATTCTGACAGTTTGAATTCAGCCCTGTTGAGGGGAAACACTATTGTGAAACACTTAGTTTCTTTTCAACAACAATGCTGTTGTGGAGAAATGCATGCTGCATTTTGCTACTAAATTCTAACTTCCATGCTGCTCTCTACTACGAGATGTTCAGCTTGCAGCAATGTTAATAAGTGTAGTAAATTCTACCTTCTTTCTCTTTACCTACCACTTCACATCCAATATATCTCATTCTGGTATTGCAAACATTACCTACAGATGTTAAGTGCACTTTTCAGTTCTGAAAAAGAGCTTTCTTCTAATAAAAGTTCATTTGATCTTGAAAAAGCTCAGAAATTATTAGTGATGCCTTTGTTTACCCAGGCTTTCAGTTTCAGTAATATAACTGATTTTTCACTGGTTTGTACAAAAAGAAATGTATGAAGATGAAGCTACTCCAGGAACCATGAAATTAATTTGTGAAGAGTAGCATGTGTCAGTTGTGCTTTCCAGATCGAGATCTTAAATGTCTTTACTCGGATTCATTGTGATAGAGAGGCTAGGGGAGCTGAAAATGTCTTGTTAAAGACACAGGTGATACTAGCAAGGGACACAAATATTTCCAAGATCTGAACTAACTTTTAAGCTTCCTCCTGTAAAGATTTGTGGGTCAGCTTCCCAGCTCCTCTAGATGAGCCTTGGTGTTCGTCTGCAATTCAAGGCTTTTTAATCTAACTCGACTGTGTAAAGTTAGATCAGTTGCAGTGGGAAAATTCTTGTTAAGGAGAAAATACTTGAGATAAAGCCATGTAAAGTAGGAAAAATAAAAATTTTAAAGTGTGATTTTGGAGGTATCCTAGATTGGAGGTCTAGGATTCAAGAGAAACAGATCTGATGGGGAAATGTAATAAAACTTATTTCTCAGAAGAATTCTTTGCTTTATTTCTTTTTTCCAGGGTAAAAAGAGAACAATGATTCTGCAGCTCAGAGGACCAGCCTGTCCTAAGTGAAGCTAACATCCTGTCCTTCCAGACCTGGCACTGTTTGCCAACCAGGCAGTGATCCTAGTATGTGTCTTATCTGAGATAGGGAACATACCTCTTAATAGTTAGCTTTGTACCTAGTTAGTTCTTGCTACAGATTTAGTACACCTGGGGAAACTTTATAGTGGCCTGCCAGTATTTGAAGGGAGGCTACAGGAAAGGTAAAGAGGGACTCTTTATGAGGGAGTGTAGTGATGGGGTGAGGGATAATGCTTTTGAATTGAAAGAGGGAATACAGATTAACTATAAGGAAGACATTCTTTACTGTGAGGGTGATGATGCACTGGAACAGGCTGCCAGAGTAGTTGTGGGTGTCTCATCCCTGGAAGCATAGAAGGCCAGGTTGGATGGGGCTTTGAGCAACCTCATTAGTGGAAGGTGCCCCTGAAGGGGGAGTTGAAACTAGATGGTCTTTAAAGACCCTTCTAAGCTAAACTGTTCTGTGATTCTGTGATTAGTCAGTATATAGTTATTTTTGTACCCCACTTTGTAGCATGGCAGTGTAGAATGACATTTTGCAAGAATGATATGCAAAGCTTAAATTTTGTCCAAGACACACAAAGGAGCAGGATTGCTGCAGCAATAGCTGAGAGTGGAACAGGTGGTCAGCCTAAGCTACCTAATGTTATCATCTGTGTTCAAGAAGGGTGCTTTGTGTGAGCACTTGTCTGGCAGATCCTCTTCAGTGTGGATGATGAACAGCAAGAGAAGGAAATTAATGGCTGGTGGCATCTTGAAATAGTTGCATGTTTTGTTGTTGTCAACATCATCACTGTCTTATAGGTTTGTTATTTTACTAATAGTTTTTTTAAATTAGATTAATATATTCAGTTACTATTCAAATATTTCCATATATTTGGCTATGTTTATATACATTCTCTGTTCCTATGATAATTTAGTTTTTGAAAGTGCTAACCTGGACAAAGATTGGAAAAGATTAATCTGAACTCAATGTTTATCAGCAGACTTGCACTGGGAAAACAAAATTGATAAATGATAACTGCTGTAATACATTATGTTGGTTTAAGTTTGTAAAGGGGAACCACAAAAAGCAATTGCTGAGAAGCATCTGTCATGGTATAAAATGGCCAGATGGCAATCAACACACTGATTAACTGGACCTTGGCAAGGGGACTGTGTGAAAGCTCCTCACCTGTTACTGTGCAGATTTAGTTGGCTTTACTTGATTTTTCCCTCAGCTGAAGGCTCTTTAAGCTATGATATCTTTGCAGGGAAGCAGATAAGAAATATTCAGCCAATCCACTACTGCAGATTAGGAGGTGTTAAGTGGGAGACTAGTTTGGGGCAATATCCTCAATTAATTTAACTAGCTCCACAGACAGATACTTGACTGTTGGTTTTTTTTTTGTTTTGTTTTATTTTATTTTATCTTTCTTTTAAGCATTGGCTACAGAAGTATATTTTAATTGCAGCTATACTTGTGTAATATATGTGTCCATACAAAGCTATCAGATATCTAATTTTTCACTATTAGAACAAATACTTAACTACTTTGTATGGTGTTTCATAACTTTGTGTCTGTCTCTACATATGAGCTGTATCTATTTAATGTAATAAATTGATAAAAGGTTTGGTCATGATAAGTAATGAGAACATTAATTTTACAGCTATTTTGCAGATATTGAGCGATATAATGGTGTTCAAATGGAGTTTTGATAGTTCATAACTAGACTGAGAAGATGCCATTTGTTTCAGCTGGAGCAGATGGTCTGGACAGATCACCATTTAAGAACTGAAACCACCACCAAGTATTTACTGAGTCCTTGAAGAATTCAGTAATCCTTTCCACTGGAAATTCTGAAATGTTCCAGGAAAACAATTCTGCATCCACCAAACTGCAGGTCCATGGAAAAATTAAAAGGTAAAAAGTGATTTGTTGGTAACATGGTCTAATAACTAAACATTTTTGGTTTAATATTTAAAAAAAACCATGGGAATGGAAAAGAAGCGAAAGAAGTTTTCAGCTGTAGTAGTGAGGCTTTGTGATGCAGATTTAGACTGTCAAGCCAGATCATTGTCTCATAAAATGATACTGGGAACTGTCACCTCCTTTTTTCTAAAAAGCAAATTATTATCTAGAATGTTCCTTTTCACCTTGTTGTTACAGTTTGTTTTCCACTAAGTGCTAAAACGATTTTTATAGCTATTGAGTGGTTCTCTAAATTCGTAATCCTACAAATATTTTGTACATGTTTAACCTCAGGCATATAAAGAATGATGTTAATAGCTTGAAGATAAGCAAGCTTCTAAACACTTTTACAGTTTTCTTTTTCTTTTTAATGAGGATTTAAATGAAAAAGTAGGAAATACTTAAATAAAAAAAAAAGATAAAGGACTTATTGATGCAGATGAAGAATCATGGTTTCATTACACTGAGATCCTATGAGAGTCAAGCACTGCATATTGGACATTCCATTCAAGGTATGCCTGGAAGACTTAGGGGTGACTTTGAAGCCTAATTCTCCTTAGTAGTGCCTGGGTTTGAATCTTTCATTTCACGTGCCTGCAATAGAGGGCTAATTAATTGATGTGAGATGTAGGTTTTTTTTTTTTTTAATTAATGTTGTTTATTAATTTCCAATACTCAGGAGTCTCTGTCCCCCAACTACTAATTTAATAATATTTAGGTTCTTTTGCAATGGTCATGGAAGCATTATACAGATGATAACATAGTATCTAGAACACTTAAGAAATAACTAGCAATAATACAACATTTAAACCCAATTGAACTGGAAGAGAAGGTTCTTCCAGTTAATACCCTACTTGTCCACTAGATGGACTCAGGAAGCTCCTTTCTGCTTATGGCAGAAGGCAATGAGTGAATCATAGANGGCTTTAAGTATCTATTTACAAGAATTATCTCCCGACTTGTGGGGCCAGCTACGGCTTCAGACAGCACCCAAATGCTTTCAGGGAATTCTGTCGGTGTCTTGCCAGCCACTGAGGCTTCTCATTCTTCTCAGGCTTCACAGGGTGCGGGGGAAAAGGAGGCAGACAATCTCTGACCTTATCCTGGCTCCTTCGGATGATCTGGATGTCTCTTCCAGGGCTCTTTGTCTTTGCAGGTGTAGGCAGGATGTCTTGCAATGTGCAATCTTAGCACCATTTTATGCTGGTGAAGCAGACCTATTGTGTAGAATCATCTAAGGCCTTTTCCTTGCAAACTTGAATCAATCTCCAGGCAAACTAGCCCAAAGCACAGGCCTTGTTATTCAGCAGAGCTAACTTATAGCTCAGCATGGCATGGCAGAATGCAATAAGGCAGTAAGACTGCCAGGAGCAGAGAGCATGATAAGGCAGAAGCAATGGCAGTAACAGTAAGCAAGCAGCAAGTACTAATACAACAGCAGAGCACGTTGTGTTACTTGCTTATCTCTTTTTATCAATACAGCGCGAAACTAATGGGCCTTTGGACACAGAATAGCTAATCAGAATGGCAGTTAGCCAAGCTTGACCATATTAGGTGAAGCCATAGTCTTTCTTTTACCCAAATTTGGGGAAGCACAGACCTTGTAGGATGTAGGCACAAGCCAAGTGTATGTGCCTTGTTTACCACAGGATGTAAACAGGAGTAAAACAACTCTGGGCAAGCCAGAATCCATAGACTCAATGGCTCCAGGTTCTTTGTCCTCTTTCTTGCGGTTGCTTCTCACCACAACAGAAGGAGGGAGAGCAGAAAAAGATGTCTGGGCAAGCCAGGACATGCATAAACCTATTTTGGCCTACCATGACAGTTATGAGTAGCATTAAGTTAGAGGTGGATTCTCTGTTGCACATACCAATCATATTTTATTCTTAGCAGGTTTTCATTCTTTGTTGTTTTTTTTCTTTAACATATGCATAAACATTAAACATAAATCCATGATCTTCCAATGTATTTGTTTTGAACTGAGAGGGAATGGTCTCCTTTCACTGCCTATTTATTATTGGTCATAGCTATTTAGTTTTAGATTTACTCAGGTTTGTGATAATGATTTGGTTGCGAAGAAGATCAGAGAAATCAGCAATAAATCAGATAATTACATATTTTTTTCTTTGATGGGTTTCCTGGGTATGTAACAGAAAACAAGTGCCAGGCATTTAGATTTAATTTTGCTGCTTTGTGTCAAGAATGGGAATTTGGAACAAAATTGCCATCAACAAATTATTGTGCTAGCCTGTCTTTTTGTAGTCTTTTAAGACCCTAGTGATTCTCTTGAAGGTCAAACCATAAAGTAAAAAGAGAAAAAAACATGCAGGGAAATGGTCATCATTGACATTCTCAATTGATGAAAGCGAGCATAATTTCTGAGGCTTTCTTAATAACAGTCCTTGTTCAAAAATACCCTGTACAAAGAGATTCACAGGATTGCAACAACGTGCTGTTCTGTAATGCCAACTACTTAAAAACAGTATGCAGGTGCTATTTGAATTACTTACTTGCCTCTTCTGAGTACATATAGTGCATCCTGCTACTGCTGATGCTGAAAATGTGCCTTAGTACAGTGCCAAACAGCTAATAAAAACCAAAAAAATCCCCAAAATTAGATTTAGTTCTCTCCCTCTAGTTAACAGCTTCCTAGGCAAAAGGATGGGCTACTTTTTGGGGAAAAAAATTGAGATTCATGTAGCAAAGAGCACAAATTCTGACTGTAGTGAAATTGTACTTCTGAAACATGAATTTGTGTTGCATAAGCTGCTGCCTGACTAACACTGAGAAAGTGAAAAATTCTAAGAACCTTTGGAAAGGAACTACACCAGTTTTCAGAAATCAGCTGACTGGACTGTTTAAATCATCATTCACATTGATCAAAAAAACCCATTTTGTCAGAGACAAAAGAAAGAAAATCTATGAGGATAGCAAGAATCACAATATAGGTCTCTGTTGCCTAGTAGATATGGATTTTACCAGACATGGAGAAGTGTTGTAGAGTGTTGCTGTGTAAGAGTAGAAGCAGAAAGAGGACAGACATTGTAGTTTTATGTCTTCTCTGAAAACTATCTGCGTAGAAAGAATGCATGTTTCTTCTACTTGCCGTGAGCATTTCCAATCTACAGATGCTAAATATAATGAGTAGGTGAGGATTTTATTGTGTTTAACCTCTATGAGCTTTACAGAACCAATCCTACTCCAGGTTGTGGAACAGCTGCCACAGTGTTGCTCCCTCCTGACAAGACTTACCAATTTCTGGACTCCGTAGTAATTGCACTGATTTTATATTCCCCCATATATAGTACTGAGTTATTGTAGTGGAGATTTCCACAGATCTCAGAGTTGCAGATAACCCAAAAGCTAGAGTCTTGTTAAATTCAGTGGGGTCTTGATAAGGTTTGACATTTAAACTATTAAATCTTTAATAAGATGGTGATATATCATAAAATCATAGAATGGTAAGGTTGGAAGGAGATCTCAGGGATCATCTAGTTCCAATCCCCTGCCAGAGGCAGGGACACCTCCCACTAGCACAGGTTACTCAAGGCCTTGTCCAACCTGGCCTTGAACACCTCCAGGGAGGGAGCAGCCACAACCTCCCTGGGCAACCTGTTCCAGTGCCTCACCACCCTCACTGTAAAGAACTTCCTCCTAACATCTAGTCTAAATCTTCCCTCTGCCAGTTTAAACCCATTGCCCCTTGTCCTGTCATATATGGGGCTAAAAAACACAGGCACCCTTCGAGACAGGTTGCCCCTGTCTTTTAATTCGTTGACCAAAGAAGTGAGAAAATGCAAGATGAGAGTGATGGGTTAAAAGTAAATGGGCAGATTCCTGAGCAAAAAGAAGCCAAGGAGGCAATTTGAGTCACAGGCAGACCTCTGAGTCACAGTGCTTGATTGCTGGGATAAATATGCATTATTCTTCTGCAGCTCGTTGACCCAGCAGCTGCAGAATTTAATATTATTTGGTGTTTTCTAAGTGCCACTTTTGTAGGATTTCTTTTCAGACAAGTTAGTTTCTGTCGGGCAAGAGCGAGCACTGTGTTATATAACATGAATTTTCAGGCATCAAAGGCAGATGCTTCTCTGAAAGTTTTAAATGCTAAAAGAAATATTTGTATTCTTGAATTACTGGTGAATACTACTCTTTGGACAGTGGATGGCAGCCTAATGTGGAATTGAGAGTGTAATCTGTACCTAGACAGGCAAACTGACCAGAGATTAAAAGAATCAGCTGCAATGGTGAGGAAGGAATAAGAAATGCTGAATGATATTGATAGAAAGATGAAGTATACAACATTTCATGTTACTCTGAGGACAGTGCTCTTAGTTGTTCAATTTACTCCACAGTTCATATGTAGCTCCATTTGTTAATATGAGTGGTTGGGTCTATTCCAGAAACTAGTGCATTGCCTCCCAAAGATGCCTGCACTTGTAGCTATTCAGCTGTTAATGGACTTCATGGAACATATATTAGCCTAGTGATTATCATCCTATCATTGTCCTTCTGTTACAGGAGCTGGCATCTGTGCAAAGCAAATGTCTCTGTTATCATCCTTCTCCCAGAGACATTATAAAGTGGTAAAACTACATCTGCTCCATTTCCAGAATATCATTTGCAGGTGGAAACTGAATCTGTTACTTAAAAGACTTGTTAATATGACCAAAATATGGCATGTAAAATCCTTATCTCATGTTGTCTTCATGCCAAGTGGTGTGAAATGAGCTGTCCAGAAGGGGTAAGATGCCTTGATCAGATGGTAGTTCTTGTTGAGGTCTTCAAACCTCTTTGATTTGCTGGCATCCACAGCTTGTGTATAAAATAGTGGCATCTTATGTTTGGATCAGGCAATTTTCCAATTTTCTCTTTCTCTCTCTCTCTCTCTCTCTTTTTTTTAAATACAGTGAAAACAGAGCAAATAAGTTCTTCTTGAGATACAACAGTAAAGAACTTGGTCTTGCTCTGTTCTTACTTATTCTGCAAATCCTCTCCTCCCTATGGTTGTGTGCAGGGGCAACGTTGATAGTATCAGGAGTGTACCTGGGATCTGTTACAGGAAAAAAAGGAAGGAGTGCCCAATGGTGTGACTGCTTTAGGCAGTCTAACCGCAGATAATCAGTCTGAGAATCTGTCTACCCAGTAAAACAATGATGTGAGGAATAAAAGGCTTTGTTTACGTAGATTCATCTCATTAGTAAGGCTTACAAAATAAAAGCAGACGTGGTAAACCCATGTTTTACCATGTGTCAGTACCAAGGTTATGGATTCATAACTTTGGGAGAGCTTATGTTGTCCAAGAGTTACCAGCACATGTTGACCTCTGTGGCTACATCTTCAGGAATGTGACAGTCAGATGAAGCAATTCTAAGAAAGTCAGTTATGTTTTTTCTGAGTAGTGATGAAGGCAATAGAATGATTTGAACTTTTTTATATGGTGTATGATCAACTGTGGTTTGTTCCTGTGATTTCACATGGCTTGAATTATGTTTTATTGCCTTGTGGGTTTTATGCTGATATTTTGGAATGACTGAGTGATGCCCATTCTTGCTGTAATGTGTGATTGAAGATCCAGTCCGTGGCTTTTTTTCCATAATTATCTTAACACTCTATCTTATTTCTGCCATTTGGAAATATGATTAAAACTATGTTAATCACATAGAGCTTAGACCAAAGGCAGACACTTGGTGTGATAAAATGTAGCAGTCACCAACTGAATTACAGAATCACAGAATCAGAGGGTTATTCCTTTGTGATCTGAAATATTAGGCCAAAATGCACCTGATCCCTAATCCTTGACTTACTATAAACATGCCAGTTAGGGACTGTGCTATTTTCTATTTCTTTGACCACAGACTAACTTTGAAGTAATAAACTAACCTGTACTCTGCTGCTCGAAACAAGCTGAGCTCTGATTACTCGTGACAGCATTCTGAGATTCTAGTTACAGTAGGCAGAAGACTAAAACACAAAGGGGTTCTTCCTCTCCTTTTATGTATGTTTTTACTCAGTGAGAAAGAATTTCTCTGTTGAGACTGTTATGAGGAACTGGTCCTGAATCCCTGTTTCAGGTCCACGTTATTTTTGCATTTTGGGAGTTTGATTTGCAGCAATTTCTTTTCTAATGTTGTCACTTGTGGTACAAAAGTCTCCAAGATATTGTCCATTTTCCACACAATACTTGTTTTTTCCTGCTTCTACTAAAAATGTGTAGTTGTTACTCTGATTACCATAATTCTTAGCTAAGACTGAGAAAATGAATTCTTCTTTCTCTTCTTGAAAATGCAACCTATCCTCCAGTTTTGCTTTACATGTCTATAAATTCTCTTTCTGTATATTTTGCCCAAATTTCTTTCTACATCCAGTTTTGTCTCTATTGCCAGTCCCTTCTGGGAATAGAAATAATTGCTTTTTTCATTTGGTCTGTCACTGTGATTTCTTAATTAGTCTAACATTCCCTTTCCAATATATTCAGATAAAAAGGATTTTAAAAAGAAAAGTGATACGTTTCTACTTTTTCCCCCCAGCAGCCATAATTTTCTTGGCTCACATTCACTATTTTCAACTATCTTTTCATATTTAAAGTTCATATTAGTCTCTGTGACAGAACATGGTGTTCTCTTATTATCAACTAAGTAGTAGGCTAGTAGTATATTAGAGACCTTTTTATAAAAAGAAATTAAAATTAGTATGGTTGACAAAAAGAAACAATACATTATTTACCATACAACAATATTTGAATGCTGACCCAAAAGGCATTTGAAAAAAAAAAAGGATTTGATTAAAAAAAAAAAAAAAGTTATCAGATTAATAATTGCACTGCATGTTGTGTCTTAATTCTTCTTGTGATACATGTACAGCCTACTACTTGATTTCAGGCAGTGGATTTCAGATTTCAGTTTGAATAGTGAGAAAGCTGTAAACGTTTAGTTTATATTAAATTAATGATAAAAAGGTAAAATGCTGAAGGGATCAAGAATATCTAAACTCCTGCATAAGACAATCTTCTTTTCTTGATCCATCTATGTCAGAAAGAGAACTCTCTGGCCCCTAACCTTTCGTTCTTGATTTACCTTCTCTGCCAGTCAGGCAGGTAATGTAGTTGTTTTATTATTAAAGGAAATATGCCAAGGTAACTCCAACCACTGCTGATTTTACTTGATGGTAGTTGTGGAACACTGAGAGGCAATCTTCTCCCCAACTGCAGAACCCACTGCCACAAATGGCAACTGGGGCAGTTCTCTTTCATATTGGATTGACCGGATTTGACATAAATTAAAAACACATCTTTAACTTCTCCACTAGGCTGATTTGATAATGGTTTGATGCAGCCACAACTATGCTGCTCAGCTCTCTGCATTTGCATTGTTTTTCTCCTCTGGCATGAAGTGAAGAAATTTATGTCCAAAATTTGCTTAACCTGTTTTGGCAACAAATGGTCTGAGCATTTGGAGAAATATTGCAGGTCCCATTGTCCATCACTGAAGGCTAGGAGAGATCATAACTCCTCCTGTCAAGAATTAAAACTCAAGCTTATAAGAGACCAGTGAAATGCAGTTGCTGAAATTGTGTTTAATATCTTCCTTGCAAATATTTTCTCTAGGTAAAAAGATTCCAGAAGCACAAAGCACAGTATGAAATTTTCCTTATCAAGGACCCTGTACTCAAAGCTGTTAGAACATGATACAGAAATGTACTCTGTCCAGAATCAGTTAATAGAATGAAGCTGAGGTTGCCTTCTCCTGCTGACAGTTACAAAAAGCCTTGTCATTTAAAAATAGACCAGAACCTAAGAAAAATAAGCTTTAACCAATCAATCTGATACACATGCATTTTTAAGCTAGAAAAAAAAAAAAAAAAAGGTTGTGTTGTTTTGTTTTACTTTTCTTGTTGTGTCAGTGTTATTTATGAAAACATTGTTTTAAGTCATCTGTTCCTGCAGAGAATTCCTGGATGCAGCATAGTATGAATAGCCAAGAAATTTGTAATTGTTCGTCCTACACAGTCTCTGGATTTAATTCCTTTCAAAGCTCTGGTCTGCCCAAACTGAAATGTTTGGCTGTGAGTTGGTACTCATGAGAGAATCAACAGGGTACTGTTAGTAAAAGTCCCTCTCTAGATTCTCAGCCACAGATCTATTTTCTTTTTGCAGCTGTTTTTTCAGGCATCTCAGGTATACTCAGCTTGGCTGTGTTTAATACTCTGGTCACTGCAGTAGTCAGCACTGGTTTGCTGCACTCATTTGTGCCAAGGTATTACCAGCATTCGGAGAATCAGCCCCATGGAAGAGCTTGGTGGTGCAGTGTAGCATCCTTCAGTGGGAGAAGTGGTGTACACTGATATTGGAATAACCTAGACACTTACACTGGTGGAAGGAGATTACCACTGAAAGCCAAGCTCGACTGGGGGCAGGGGTCTGTAGATCTTTCCATCAGATGAAAAAAAAGTTTCATCAATAACCATCAAGGAAGAGTGTCTGGGAGAGCATAGTGCAAGACAGCTGGCCTTCATAGTGTGGTTTGCTAAAAATGGCATTTTTCTGTTAAAGGGAAGCTTCCAATTTAGAGACATTGTTTTATTATTACTGCATATATTAATGACTCGTGTATTTAAACTGAAATAATAATGAAAATTGAAGCAGTATCGGTGTTATTTGCAAGCTTTTATGGGCAGGAAATGGTAATATAAAAGGTTGCCCTATATTATAAATTCTTCTGATTTAATTAGGAAATGAACATAGAAATCTCAGGTTTTTAATTAAGAATTTTAATTCTATTATACTTCTGAAATGCTTTCATTGCCTTTTTCATTGCTTCCTTAGTTCCCTGTATCACCTCAGTCCCTGAGAAACTAGCTCCAGGCAAACTTCATAAATAACCTTGCAGCAGCTTTTCTCAACTATTTAGCTTTTATTTGCAGATATATAAACAGGTACTGCAGAGCAGTCTTATGTAGGGATGCATATCTTACTATTTCTACTACAAGCTACTTTTCCCAGACTGCAGTCCTTCTATTATAAAGGCTGATGATACACTATTGAATTTTTCGTCTAGGTTCTGCCTGGCAGCATTGCATTGTTGCTAAATTACCTATTTCCCACTATTCTTTAATAACACATTGCAAAGGTTAATAATAGTTAATGATTTGATTTCACAAACAAGTACTACCAATGCTAATCTGTGTAGTTTCTGTTCAATTAAGTGATGATACACTGCCTGCTCTTCTTAAACCAAAAGTCAAGTGACTTTAAAGATGCTCTGAATCAATCAAGTGGAAATGTGACCCTGCATTACTTTTCTTCTACAGCACTCTATACACTTTTTTTCCTGAGATTTTGTTTTAAGTAATCTGGCACACTCAAATCTGTAGTATTAAAGAACAGCAAACTCCTAAGCATGCCTTCCTGAGCAGAGTGAAACTGTCCATCAGGTTTTTGATGTGTTGCTATGTCGAACTTGTCTTTTTCATATAAAAGCAAACCAAATGACAATAATCTTGAAATTATTCAGGGATTTTTTTTTTTAATTTCAACTTTCTAAGCAATCTAAAGTGACATCCTATAATAGCATTGTATTTTATATGTATAAAGCCCTTCCAGCACCGTATGTTCGTTTTTTATTTATTTGTTCACTAACGGCTAATATATAAGCAGCCAATTTATATGTATTTTTTCATTTGAATACTCTTCCTTCAAATTAATTAAAACAAAAAAAATTATCTCACCCTATTTATCATCATGCCTGTTTACAAATTGCATTCCAAGATACCTTGAAAGGTTGCAGAGGTGCTATAGGACGAACCACGAACTTAATCAGTGGTAGTTCGCTTCTTGAGTGCATCCATAGAGCACAAGATGAGTACAAGCAGTGAATGCAGAAAGGACTGAACCTGCTTTTATGGTTTATATAATATAAATAATATTTGGTGTTGACAGATGGAATAGTGTGCTCCAGACTCAGTAATAAAAAACAAGAGCATAACACATAAGAGAACATTGAGTGTAGAGGGCATAATTCTGTAATAGACACACGGTGTTTAGAAGATGAGCAATATAACTAATTATGTTCGGTACAAACAGTACCTGAACATGAGATATAGTATGAGCCAAGCTCTTGGTACATGTGGCTCACACAGTCCAATTTACATCACACTTTTTTCAGTGAGTAATTGAGTACCCTACCATAGCTCTTTGGTCATTTCCATGAAATCCCAGAAACTGCACGCTCTATTTAGAGGTGCAGATAACAAATTATTTTTGCATTTAGTAACATGCAATTGAAAAATTGTAGCATTCACAGTGTGAAAAGTAGCCACTTGCCACCTTTTCAACATTTTTGAAATGAAGTGCACTGGTTAGGCCACACCTTGAGTACTGTNATTTGCTATTTTAATTTAAGAGGAATAGAATTTATTACCAAGTATAGATAGATGATGATGAAACTGAAAATTTTAGATCAACCCAAAACACTGAAATATTGTTCTGCCTCTTTACCTCTTTGGCAGGTTTTACGTGATTAGAAAATTACTTTTCTGGCCAATCATTGATTTATCTTTGCAAATTGACATAAAAGCCTTACTGCTACTGTTCATGTAATAGGATACAATATAGATCTGAAATGTAAATTGCAGTATCTGTAATTTTCTTTTTCCCTGTGCATGTGGGTTTTTTAAACTCAAAATATGATGTAACAATACTCAAGAGTAAACTCAAGGTATATTAAAGAGAATAATCTCTTGGTTATCTTCTGGATTTTGCTAGTGGCTTGAATGGGAGAGAATTTGTTCTTCCTCCTATTGAAAAGTGCAATGCATAGCCATAGGTTAAACTACTGCAAGATTGCCTTTAAAGTGAATTGTGACTTGTGACCATAAATTGTAGTCAGAAAGCTTCTCAGACAGTTGTTTTTCTCATACCCTTCACTAATAACTTGTTATAGAGAAGCTTGTTTCCAGCCAGCTACCCCCATATTACTTTTAGGAACAGAGAGGGTGACAATTGCTTCAGGTAATAGTACATTTTGTGCACTAATGTAATTAAACACAGACAGAAGCCATTGTTAAAATGAACAAATCCTACAGCTTGGGCCTTGTACTCCCCTCTGTGGGAGAAGTTAAACAATGATGTGTTCATGGGGGACCAAAATTAGTGATTTAATGGAGCTATCTGCCAATGCATTCCCTTTCCTAGTTGCTGCCATTTCTCCTTTGGAATTTCAGGACTCCTCCAGCTTAGTGCACTTTTAAAGCTCTCAATCAAGAGAACTATAATAACCCATTGGCTCTTAGGTTTTGTAATAAACTTTGTGAGAAGGGGCCCATGCTGTTTAAAACAAGAAAGAAAGCAGAAGAGAAAATTAGAAGGAGAAAAAAAGATCAGAAAAAAAAAATCCCATTGTGACTTTCACAGAGTCCTTTCTTTTATTGCTGGAATTTTGGTTTTCCCTAATGGTTTTAAATAGTTGCTTGGTTTCCAGGCTTCAAAATCACAGAGAGTAGTCAATAAGATTTCTTGGATTTTCTGTGTGAGGAATCATTACTTGCATTTGCAGCATTTCCAGTGGCCTCATATTTGTGGGTTGTCAGTGTCTCTTCTGAGGACTGGATGACTTTATGGCCAAAATTTTTTAGTATCCACCAGACCGGAGTGTACTGAGCTTAACGTGTGTATGTGTGATTAAATGGGCTATCTGTTGACATGTCTCAATGTAATGCTTAGAGATTTACACTAAACTCAGCAGGATTGCATAGTTCTGAAACCAAATCGTAAATATTCATCCAGAGCACTCACAATTCTGATACCCCAAGTATGTGAGCTACTGAAAGTTGGTAAGATTGAGTTTCAAGCTTGCTAGCAGCGCTAACTACTAGAAATGTTGAAAAAGCTGCTATCTGGGTGAAAGGATCGAGTGCACCCTCAGTAAGTTTGCAGATGACACTAAGTTGGGTGAAGGTGTTGATTTGTTGAGGGTAGGGAGACCCTACAGAGAGATCCAGATAGGCTTGAGCCATGGGCCAAAGCCAGTGTTATAAGACCCAGTAATGCCAAATGCTCAGTCCTGTGCTTGAGTTACAACCCAAGCGATATTACAGGCTTGAAGGAGAATGATTGGAAAGTGCCTAGTGGAAAAGTACTTGGAGATGTTGTTCAACAGCCAGCTGAATATGAGCCAGTAGTATGCCTAGGTAGCTAAGAAAGCCAACAGCATTCTGGCTTGTATTATGAATAGAGTGGTAAGCAGGACTAGGGAGTGTGCCTCTCTACGTGGAACTGGTGAGGCCACGTCTTAAATATAGCATTAAGTTTTGGGCCTCTCACTACAAGAAAGACATTTTGGTGCTGGAGCTTGTCTAGAGAAGGGCAACAAAGCTGGTAAAGAGTCTAGAGCACAAGTCTTGTGAGGAACCGGGGTCATAAAATCTAGAGAAAGAATGCTTAAGGGAGTGCTTGTCACTCACTACACTAAAAGGAGATTGTAGCAAGGTTGGTGTCAGCCTCTTCTCCCAAGCTACAAGTGACAGGACAGAAAGGTCATCAAGCTGTACCAGAGGAGATTTAGATCAGAATTAATCAGGTTGGAAAAGACCTTCAAGATCATTGAGTCCATCAACTAACACCTTCTAATTAACTAAACCATGGCACTAAGTGCCTCACCCAGCCTCCTTTTAAACATCTCCAGGGATGGCAACTCCACCGCCTCCAAGGGCAGCCCATTCCAATGCCAATCACTCTTTCTGTGAAGAACTTTTTCCTAACATCCAACCTAAACCTGCCCTGGTGCAACTTGAGGCTGTGTCCTCTTGTTCTGTCACTGGGTGCCTGGCAAAAGAGACCAACTCCCACCTGGCTACAATCTCCTTTCAGGTAGCTGTAGAGAGCAATAAGGTCTCCCCTGAGCCTCTCCTCTCCAGGCTGAACAATCCCAGCTCCCTCAGCTTCTCCTTGTAGGGCTTGTGCTCCAGGAAAAATTTCTTCCCTCAAAAAGTTGCCAAGCCCTGCAACAGGCTGCCCAGGGAACTGAGGAGTTACCATCTCTGGAGGTATTTAGAAGATGTGTAGATATGGTGCTTAGGTACATTGTTTAGTGGTGGACTTGGCAGTTCTGGGTTAATGATTGGACTCTAATCTTAAAGGTCTTTTTCAAGCATTGCTGACTTGAAATATGGAAAATACTAAACTTGAAACCAACACAAGAAAATAAGAAGTCAAACTGGGAAAAAGTCTTGAAACCCATTGTTGTTACAATGTGTTGCCTTGTTATCAGTATGTAAAATGTACTCTACATGGTTTCATTTGTTCACATAGGAGAGAAGATTACCAACGGAAATGCAGAAGGATTTGGTTAGAGAAAAAGTAGCTCTATAACTACTCACATACTTATGTGAATGACTAAAAGGTAACTGGATTGGAAATCAAGCTCTGAAAGCTCAGTGCCCATTAAAATACATGTGAATGACACACTTAGAAACAAAAGAAACTAGAAACTGGCTTTGAGGATATAAAACAGTAGCTGATAACATGACAGCATGTGAAGGTATGTTGCCAACAAATCCCATACATTTACTCCCACCTCTTGTTTTTTTTCTTACCTCCAAGGTTGAGCTTTCATCTCTACCATAATCATTGACTTAATCCAGAATCTGGAACAATAGGGAAGACAAAGCAAAGCAAAAAAATAAAGCTGGTGCTAACGGCAGTGACATATAGCAACCATCTGACATAGTCTAGAGGCTAAGCTGTAGTGCTCTGCCTGCCAGCATATTGATTTTAAGCTCTGCATGGCACCCAGATGCTACAGTGATGGGCAATAAATAAATAACATTGTTTTGTTCACAATGAAGATGACTCAAGATCCTCAAGAGACAGGGAATGATTCATATGCAATGCTCATCCCTCCATGAGCTGTAAGCTATTTTGTTTGCCCTCAGGAATTCAGTAACTGGGGCAGGACACAAATTGCTATTAGTGTGTTATTGCTGTGTTTGGCTACCATATTCTAATTTACCAATGTTTCATGTTTGAGTAAGTTGTTACTGATTCCTCAGGTGGCTGCGCTGAGGATACTGTAAGAAGTTGCAAGTACTAGGAAGTGTGCCTGGTGGAATAAATTCTTCTGATATTACAAGCCATGGAAATGACAAGCATAAGGCAAAGAAAATTAACTGCCATTTGGCTTCTCCTCTGCTACAAGTGTCTTTCTGAAGAAATGTTACCATGCTCTCTGTTCTGCATCTTGAACTACCCTTATACAGTTTTATCCTTTTCCCCCCTTCCTTCCTACAGGATGGCAGAATGGCAAAGTCTCAAGTTACATTTGTTCTTTTCATTGCAAGAGATGTCCAAAGGAAAATTGTAGCTCAGTTTGGAGTTATAATTTCCTTGTAATTGGTCTATACTTCTTCATGACCATCTGCCTCTGCATCTTGCTCTTGCTGGATATGATCAGAGCTTGATGCTCTTGTGCCTTAAGCTAACAAACCCCATCAGACCTGTCACAGATATTATGTAAGAATGTTATAGCTTGGAGAACCGAGGCACAAATAAAAAAAATACCTACATGGTAGAAAAATTACACAAATGGTTATCATAAGAGGCAGCTAGAAACTTCAGGTATCCTGGCTCCTTACCTGAGGAGGATCTGAGGGCAAGGTCCTATAAGCAAAAGAGCATTGTGCAAAAGCTCTTATTTTTCTCCTTTTATTACAGCTTGACAGCTGTGATTAGAAGCAAATGTTCAATTTGAGAAGGCTAATTCAGGAATTCAACTGCTGTCTGGCATTGTCTTCTGTTCTGTGCAAGCCGACGCAACCACGGCCATCTGACCATCTAGCTTCAATTTTGTGCAGCATAAGATCCAGATGGATCTTTTTGCTGAGTCTGTGATTTTGTTTACAAATGCTTCCACTCTTAAATTAAAGTTTGTATAAGCCATTAAAAAAAAAAAGAACATTTGAACATCATATATATTTAATCCTGAAAGTAGAGCTGCTGAATTCTCCTGCTAGGTTTTAACTCTATTTTAATGCTTTCTGTTTCATGGTTTTATTTGTCCTTTGAGTATGGATTTTGAATGTGGTTTCTGAATGACTTTTTTTTCCAACTGAATTTTTTCCCAATGAAAAGAACCTCCTCTGCTTTACTGTTGCAATTTGTGTGTTACGACAAACCAGTACAGGAGGATTAGACCTGTCAAACAAAATGAAAATGCATTTAAAGGACAGATATTTTTTCCAAACACTAATGAAGTTCTTTATCTAGATCTACAGTAAGAGTTTTCATCCAGTGCAGAAGCTCTGTAAAACTCTCTTAAAGTTGGGCAATACATTAATGTCCTGTACCTTTTTTGCTGCCTTTCAATTCATCTATTTTACCACCATTAGCCAATGTGTCATAGAATCATAGAATGGTAAGGTTGGAAGGGACCTCAAGGATCAGCTAGTTCCAACTCCCTGCCATAGGCAGGGACACCTCCCAGTAGTACAGGTTACCAAGGCCTCCTCCAACCTGGCCTTGAACACCTCCAGGGAGGGAGCAGCCACAACCTCCCTGGGCAACCTGTTCCAGTGCCTCACCACTCTCACTGCAAAGAACTTCCTCCTAACATCCAGTCTAAATCTTCCCTCTGCTAGTTTAAACCCATTGCCCCTTGTCTTGTCATTGCAAGACCTTGTAAATAGTCCCTCCCCAGCCTTCCTGTAGGCCCCTTTCAGATACTGGAAGGCTACTCTAAGGTCTCCTCGAAGCCTTCTCTTCTCCAGGCTGCAGAGCCCCAACTCTCTGAGCCTGTCCTCATAGGAGAGCTGCTGCAGCCCTCTGATCATCTTCGTGGCCCTCCTCTGGTCCCGCTCCTCACAAGATCCTTCACACAGAGTCTCAGTGTGTCCTAATAGCTCCAACATACAGACACAATTTCTTTGCTTTTACTCTCACCTGCAGAGATTCTCACCATGGTCTTGGCCACCATGTTTCTGAGCCATGTAGCCAGCAGCAGCTGGTTTCTTTGTGAGCAGATGGGGCACCCATTGAGGTCCATAGAAATAATTGTAGCTGTCTGCAGTAAATGTTGGCTCTACTCCCAGGTGACTTCTCCAGTGCTTTATAGTCTACTGGAAAAAAACCTGTGATTTGGGAGAGAGCAGATATTTCCAGAAGTTTAAGATTTTGTGATATGTAGCATGCTTTTGATTAAACTCTGAATAGAGGCTGTTTGCTATGTCTACTCAGGGTGATGCACAGGGTGTTGTGCCAGAATATGATGCAATTAGAGTTGCACACAGGTGCATATTTACAGGAAAAAAAAAATCCACTAGCATCTACTAATGTATGCTACAGTTTTCCATCTTTATCACTTATATCCAGCAGCCATAAATTGCTGTAAAAATATATTTTTGAGATGTTTAAATTTGACCCTTCTGTTACTTTATTTCCCCATCTTTTCTCATTTTTCATCCTGCTTGCTTTTTTTTCATTGTCTATGAAATGATTTTGAAAGATATATAAGTATTCTAGAGACTTCTAGAGGGGTATTGTGTTTCTGTATTACTTTAAACTTGTATATTTCTGCAAATATTTGTGTATATTGTGTATATATCTGCTTTTAAATTGTGCTAAGCTGTAAACATAGCTTCATTTCTTAATTTCTAGCTGGCTGAGTCCAGTCTGGGTGATTTTCATAGTGTGGGGGTGGGTAACTCCCAAACCATCACAACATGTCACCCAAATTCTGTATAAAACATATATTCTCCTCTAATGTGGTTCAGATTACCAAGTAATATCCAAACTGCAGAAATATGATATTTTTAAATGGACTGTTTTCATGATCTCTGTGAGAAATACTACATCTGAGCATAGCACATGCTAAAATCTCTAGCAGCAACTCTGCATTGAACAGATCTATCTGAAACAACCAGTTCATATTTCCTAGCTGCCAAATGCCACTAAGATCAGTTAGAAATGCATAAAGGATTGCTGTGATGGTTCGGGAGTTCCCCACCCCCCCCACACTTTGTAAAATCACCCAGACTACACTCAGCCAGCTGGAAGTTAAGAGATGAAGCTATATTTACAGCTTAGCACAATATACAAGCAGATATATACACAATATAGAGGCAAGGCAATTCCGGCCCAGGAGACAAATCCCGCCTAGACAGCAGCAATCACGTGAGTCACTTTGGATAATCCTGCGTGACCAATTTGGTGAAAACATGAACAAGTGAGATGGTCAACCTACTTCAGTTCTTTTTTGAAGAGAGTCAGGGAACTGCAGAGTGGCAGAAACAGAGGCAACAGTGCCAGAAAGGTAGCTGTCACTTCTTCAGCTCCCCAGAGCAACTGCAACTATTCTAATAATGGCAACTTCTCTCACAACACCAATCATTGTGTACAAATATTTACAGAAATATACAAGTTAAAGGTAATACAGAAACACAATCCCCCCTCCCAGAAAGCAGAGTCCCCAGAAGGGCCTCCCAACCACCTTCTCCCCACCCCTATACCTTACCCCAAGGTTTGCCTTATGTGCAAGGTGAGTTTGAAGGATCAGCCAGGGGGGTTAGAAGGAAAGTGGTTAGTGAGGTTACTCGGCAGAGAGGAGAAAAGCCAGAAGCTGCTAGAGAGCCCAAGATGCTGTGCCCCAGAGACTGACTTACCTATGTTTTGAGTATTTATTCTTAAACATCTCAGCAAGCCTATGAGTGAAGTAGACATCACCATTGTTTCCTTTTCTCAGCCTGTAATATAATTTTCTCCATTAAAATATTCCGATTAGCCTCAAAATAGCACAATTGCTTGTTATGAACTGTTGTAATTGTTCTAGGACTGTAATTGGGTGTCCAGAAGACAGTCTCTTTCCCTGACATAGGGTGAGTGAAATTGATAATTATTACACTTCCTCTCTCAATACAGCTTTCTATACAAAAAAATGTAGCACTGTGCACTTGAATATGATGCAAGATCCCAGCTTGACATGAATTTGACTTTAAGAGATTTTCATGTTGAAGGTGATTGAGACCTAAGGACGTGACTCATAATGCAAAGCATTCTCAGGAAAGATCGTTTTGTCCAAAAGCTTAATTCTGAAATATGAAATTTTTTTTATTCCTTTTTATGTTGCTTTTGGATGAAATAGTTACTGTCTTACATGTGGTAAAGGGTAATATTATTTGTAACATGAGGCAAAAGACAAGAGTATCATAGAAAAAAGAAGTCAAAGAATGTTTAGTGGTGAATAGAAGTAAATAAATAATTACATAGAAAATTAATTGAAAATTAGTCATATGGAGGAGCTTGAAAGGGAAATAACTGGAGATTTGACAATGAGAAAAGGCAAGTGTTGGAGACATTCAGAAGGGAATAGTTGTTAAAGTAACTTTTCAGTTTGTAATGATCAAGCTGAACTGATGCATGATGATCTGGAAATGAGTATTTTAAAGCTTATGGACATTAATTTTTTTAATCTCTTCTTTTTCTCCATGCATCTCCAACGAGTCTGACCAAGTTTGTGTATTGACTGATTTTTGGGAATTCTGCTACTGTTCACTAATGACATTTCTGCAGGATGTATGTCTGTGCTGGTTTGAGGCTAATTGGAATATTTTAATGGAGAAAATTATATTATAGGCTGTGAAAAGGAAACAATGGTGATGTCTACTTCACTCATAGGCTTGCTGAGATGTATAAGAAAAGAATACAAAACAAAGATAAGTCACTCGGGCACAGACATTCTTGGGCTGTCTAGCTTCTTGCCTTCTCCTCTCTGCTGAGTAACCTNTCCATGCTTCTGCTTGAAGAGTATATCCAAGGGCGTGTTGGAGGCACCTCAATGTACCATGCAAATGGCAAGTATTTTGACTAAATATGATTTTTTTTTTCTTCATCTATCATGAGATTCACAAGAGCCTTATGCAATGCTTATGTTCCAGTTTCTGCCAGCGAACAAATGATTCCCAATATAAAGTAGACTCTCCCTGAGGTTTAATTTTATGTGCCTGCTATAAGTATCCCTCTTGCTAAGTCCCATTCATTTCCTGGAGTGGTCACTTGGTTTGCAGTTTTGAGTTTATGCTTGTTCCGAAGGATTTTGCTATATATTTTGTGACTGATCTCCTGCATTTCCATCATCCAACTCCTTAAAGCAAATTTTCATTTTGGAAAGCAGTGCCCATTCAGTGAGAAGCTAATTATCTATTGCTACAACAGCGTGCATGAATGAACAGTTATCAAGGTCACCAGATAGGTGACATGTTGAGTAGTGCTCTGTATGCTGTAAGACAAATGCAAACAGTTTCTCCAAAGTTTATTTATTCCTCTTACATCTCTTTAACACCTATTTTGGAAATATTCATACTTGTGAGTTCTTTATGCTTATTTGGAGTATAAGCTATGTGATGTGAGTTACAGTGTTTGCAGTCAGTTGATATTACATTTCTTTACATTGTGCTCATTTAACTCTGCAAGAAAATACACAGTTTCTTAACTGGCCATTTCCAATACTTTCTGAAATCTGGACAGGCAAGTCTCCTGGCCAAAAGATACATATCATGGTGGTCCAATCTACTGACATGTAAACAAAGGCAGCCCCTCCAAGAAGCTGGCTGTGCTCATTTTTCAGTCAAGATTTGGTGAAAGCTGTTGTTAGTACAGACATTAGGTATCCATGACTGTTGACTTTTTGGGAAATGTGCAGGTTAGGAAGTTTCCCTTCCCCCTAACACATGCCTAGGGATTCACCAGACTAACTCAGTTGGCTGGAAGTTAAGGAAGGTATATTTTACAGCTTGGTACAATTTACAAGCAAAATATATACAATATATGCAGATATTTACAACTATATAAATGTGGATTTACAACTATATAAACTGTGCCTGTGTGGCACAGTCGACTTGCTAGAGGGCAGGGATGCCATCCAGAGGGACCTGGACAGGCTGGAGAGGTGGGCCCAAGCCAACCTCATGAAATTCAACAAGGCCAAGTGTAAGGTCCTGCACCTGGGTAGGCACAATCCCAAGCACAAATACAGGCTGGATGGTGAATGGCTGGAGAGCAGCCCTGAGGAAAAGGACCTTGGGGTCTGGGTTGATGAAAAGCTCAACATGANCCTTGAGGTCCCTTCCAACCTTACCATTCTATGATTCTATACAGTAATACACAAGTTAAAAGTAATACAGAGATACAACACCCCTCCTGAACAGCAGACCACCTAAAGAGGGCTCCCCGCAAACCTACCTGTTTCTACCCCCTCCCTTATCTCAGAATCCTCCATACACGCAGGGAAAGCAGTGAAAGGTTGGCAAGAAGAATGATTGGTTCCAGTTATGTAGGTTCAGGTAGAGATAGTGAAGTAGGTGACAGCCAGTCAGAGGCTGACTATCTTTGTTATTGTTCCTTGTTTTCATATGTCTAAGCAAAACCAATGGGTAATGTAGACATCACTATTATTTTCTTTTCACAGCCAATGACCTAATATAACTCATTAAAATATTCCAATTAGCCTCAAACCAGCATAGGAAGGAACGAGTACCTTCTTGGTTTGATTATAATTACTAGTGAGTGACTTATTAATTTAAATTTGTCTGGAATTTTTTCCATTGATTTCTAATTGTTCAGTTAGTTGGCTGGTATATCATGTACCTTTAGCTTGCTCTGACTCTGGATTCCATTTGCACTTTGACAGACCACAACTGCATCACTAGTCTTTCTGGATCCTTGATGTGTCATAGCATTGCATTGAGGAGCTGGAGAAACATTTCATGTATCTGGAAGCAAATGACACAGAATCTGTGCCTTTTTTTTTCAGTTTGCCTTCAGGGAAAGTGATGAAAAAACGGTTGTATCTCACAGACAATGAGAGAAGTTTTGCAGAAAATAGCTAAAGAAAGGTCAAATTTGTGACTACTTTATGTTGGGAAATGTACGTTGTGAAACTAATGGAAAACTTAGGAAATTGTTTTCTACCGAGTGGAGGAAAGTCAGAATCTGGCCCATAGGGAGAAGCAATAAGTATGGAATAGGAACAGTACAATAGTTTTATTTACATAAAGACTTAGTAAAACAAGCTGTGTTATTTTAGCTGAGACTGCATGATGTAGTATCCAAACACAATACTTAATCATACATGACTGGAGTCTGATCGGTACCACGTAAGTGGAATGCTGTTGTGCAATGTGCTGTCTTTGGAGCAGCTTCTCTTCTCAGTGCATTGCCAGCAAGGTCTGCCACACAGTGCAAAGAGAGAGCGTGCGTGAGGGAGAAATAGCCCCAAATGGGTACTTGAAAGGCACGGGATAATAATTTGCTGTAACGCTAGAATAATGATGTGTCTGTCTGTCTGCATTCTGCTCCAGAGGGTGCTGCAGCCTTTGGTTTCGGTTAAATGAAAGCTTAGCCTGGGGTTGCTGAAAGGCCTTGAACTGGTGTAGTGTGAGGTGCTTGGTCAGCTCCCATGATCCCCTCCTTTGCCTTCTGCTGCATTGTGTTCCCACTCGAAATACCAACAGCTCTGGCAGACGGACTGCAGTTCTGCAGGCATAGCTGGAAGAGAGCACAGAAGACCTTGCTTTGCTCAGAAAAGGGGAATGAACATGATTTACTAATACAAAGTGCTTCATCCTCTGATAGTCATTTGCTTCAATATGGCTGTGTTTGGTTGGCAGTTTCATTTCTTCGTTTTCTCTGTGATATTTTGAATTTGTCAGCATAGTTTGCCTACAGAATTATGTTTAAAACCCCTCTTATTCACTCAAGTTAATGCAAGAACCAACTCTGAGCCTGTGACAGGCCTGCAGGCTGTGCTCACTAGCACTCCTGGGGCTTCATTCCTATTGCTTCCTGTCAGAACTGGTTTCCAGAGGTTGGCGAGCCCTTACCTTTTAAAAGATGGAGGATCAAAAACCAGATGGTTTCTTGGTGGAGGTAGTTCTCATTCAGCTCATGGCTGCAATTCTGTTTGTTATAGCTCAATAATTCAGTCAAAAGTCTCTTAGAATTAGGAAGCTCAGAACTAATTAAGTAATGACTGGGATATCTGTAGGAAGCAGCCATCTTCCAGGATGTGTTAGGAAAGCATTGATGGATGACATACACCACTCCGGATCACCAGGGAGTTAGTACACAGAGTAAAGGTCTAGATGACTGTGGTTCTCCTAAGCTATGTTTCCTGTCATTTTTTCTATTAAAACTGGGTCCAGATACATATTTCAGGAGGCTGCATAACTGATTTTTTTTTTTTTTTGGTACTTTCAACAGTTAAAGATTCATCCCCTCTCTTGCTTCTCACTCCCTATACATGTTAGCCAAATTAGATTTTAATTTTTTTTTCCTTACACATTTCTGTAACACTTCTGTCACTTGAAAGAAATCTGGGTTTTCACTTGTGGTCAGAAAGAGCTTTGAAATTTGTGTAATGTTTTTTATTCCTGGATTTTTTTTTTTTTGAGTGTTCCTAGATCATTGTATATCACTGTGGTTTCATAGCATGGCACGAATCACTTTGCTGATGCTTGTGGTTTACTCTCAGTGAATAAATAGAAGAAAACATCTCCTATAGGAAAAGATTTCCACAAAAGCTAAGTAATCTGAGGGACACAATTAGAGAAATTTCCATTTGCCTTTTTTTTTCTTGGTCACTAGCTAACATAACAGGCTGAGGGGAGACCTCATTGCTGTCTACAACTACCTGAAAGGATATAGAGAGGCTGGTGCTGGTCTCTTCTCACAGTGATAGAACAAGAGGGAATGGCCTCAAGCTGCAAGTGGGTTTAGACTGGACATTAGGAATTTTTTTTTTTTTTTTCATGGAAAGAGTGGTTAGGCATTGGAATGGGTTGCTCAGGGAGGTGGTTGAGTCACCAACCCTGGATGTGTTTAAAGGTTGTTTGGATGTGGTGCTTGGGAATATGGGTTAGCAGTAAACCTTGTAGTGTAGGGCTATTGGTTGGACTTAGTGATCCTGAGGGTCTTTTCCAACCCGAATGATTCTGTGATAAGCAGTTTTTCTCTGCAGCTGTACACTGTTGCAGGTTGTGTTAGATTCTGAAGCTGCTTCTTATTTCTCTCAAAGTTAGTGGGAAAGAGTAAAATGGAAAGAAACTATCTCCAGTACCCCAATCTACAAAGAACCAAACCTTGCTCTTACTCTGAATTTCCTTTCAGCAAGAAGAGAGTTTCTGTCAGGAACAATGCCCTTTGGAAGAGATCTCCTCATATGACATACTCATGAACACACATATTATTACTAGTAAATTTATTACTAGAGAAATGAAGTACTTAGAAAGAAGCATATTTTCTGAGACTTGAAATTATATGCCAGTTTTAGGAAAGTTTCCAGATAGATGGAAGATAATTAATGAGTGATGGAAAAGTCTTTTTATGTCCTGACAAATTACTGCCCTGCCTCTTATTCTAATTCTTCCAGATCATTCTCTGTACTGTTGCTCTTTTTGCCACGCAGAGGCTGCTTCCTAGCTGTGGTCATTTTATTTGTGCTTATGTACCATTGACTGTATCACTGTTTGTAATTTCTGTGTGCCATAGGCTCCCCATCATGACATAAGGATTTAGTGAATACATAGCATTTTCTGTTGTCATGAATGAAATGAAAATGTTCTGATCAAATGGCCTTGAAGCCTGGTAAGATGTAAGTCACCTATATTTATGCACTACCAAACNACAGTTAAAGATTCATCCCCTCTCTTGCTTCTCACTCCCTATACATGTTAGCCAAATTAGATTTTAATTTTTTTTTCCTTACACATTTCTGTAACACTTCTGTCACTTGAAAGAAATCTGGGTTTTCACTTGTGGTCAGAAAGAGCTTTGAAATTTGTGTAATGTTTTTTATTCCTGGATTTTTTTTTTTTTGAGTGTTCCTAGATCATTGTATATCACTGTGGTTTCATAGCATGGCACGAATCACTTTGCTGATGCTTGTGGTTTACTCTCAGTGAATAAATAGAAGAAAACATCTCCTATAGGAAAAGATTTCCACAAAAGCTAAGTAATCTGAGGGACACAATTAGAGAAATTTCCATTTGCCTTTTTTTTTCTTGGTCACTAGCTAACATAACAGGCTGAGGGGAGACCTCATTGCTGTCTACAACTACCTGAAAGGATATAGAGAGGCTGGTGCTGGTCTCTTCTCACAGTGATAGAACAAGAGGGAATGGCCTCAAGCTGCAAGTGGGTTTAGACTGGACATTAGGAATTTTTTTTTTTTTTTTTCATGGAAAGAGTGGTTAGGCATTGGAATGGGTTGCTCAGGGAGGTGGTTGAGTCACCAACCCTGGATGTGTTTAAAGGTTGTTTGGATGTGGTGCTTGGGAATATGGGTTAGCAGTAAACCTTGTAGTGTAGGGCTATTGGTTGGACTTAGTGATCCTGAGGGTCTTTTCCAACCCGAATGATTCTGTGATAAGCAGTTTTTCTCTGCAGCTGTACACTGTTGCAGGTTGTGTTAGATTCTGAAGCTGCTTCTTATTTCTCTCAAAGTTAGTGGGAAAGAGTAAAATGGAAAGAAACTATCTCCAGTACCCCAATCTACAAAGAACCAAACCTTGCTCTTACTCTGAATTTCCTTTCAGCAAGAAGAGAGTTTCTGTCAGGAACAATGCCCTTTGGAAGAGATCTCCTCATATGACATACTCATGAACACACATATTATTACTAGTAAATTTATTACTAGAGAAATGAAGTACTTAGAAAGAAGCATATTTTCTGAGACTTGAAATTATATGCCAGTTTTAGGAAAGTTTCCAGATAGATGGAAGATAATTAATGAGTGATGGAAAAGTCTTTTTATGTCCTGACAAATTACTGCCCTGCCTCTTATTCTAATTCTTCCAGATCATTCTCTGTACTGTTGCTCTTTTTGCCACGCAGAGGCTGCTTCCTAGCTGTGGTCATTTTATTTGTGCTTATGTACCATTGACTGTATCACTGTTTGTAATTTCTGTGTGCCATAGGCTCCCCATCATGACATAAGGATTTAGTGAATACATAGCATTTTCTGTTGTCATGAATGAAATGAAAATGTTCTGATCAAATGGCCTTGAAGCCTGGTAAGATGTAAGTCACCTATATTTATGCACTACCAAACACAAGTGTCTCCACTACTGATTAGATTAGTACCTCTGCACACTAACTTAACATATATATTTAATGAGAGTAATAAAACTCATTCCCATTGTATTTCAAGCACCCTAAAAAAGATATCTTTGAAATTATTTTGGCATTGATCAGTTCTTTTGAACTGCCCCATAATGGTGTAAGTGTTTTTATGTGCTCAATGATGTCAACATACTTGTCCTACTGATGATTTTGGGTGCAAAAGATATATCATGTGGCCAGGTGTGCTAGCTAGCTAGGGTATATGTACCACACACACATATCTTTCTAGGTCAGTCTGAGCTACTTGTGGGTGCATGATATCTTTCTAGGTCAATCTGAACTACTTGTGGGTGCATGGTGGATAAAATATTGCTAAAGGCTAAGTGAAAGATATTCTGCACCTTGAGTGTGAAGGTGTTCCTATATTGCAAAATTCCAGCTTCAGACGGTGTGTACTAGGAGAATTGTCACAGAATCTCAAGAAACCACAACTTTTTTGCAATACTTTTTTTTTTTTAAAGTCTCTTCTGCTGTTTACCAAAGGACTGCCAAGAAGTAGGAGGCTCTTGTCTTGTTGTCACACTGAAACTATGAGAAATAGTTTTGTGTGTGCCTTCCTGAATAATTTCTGAAACACTCCATCTGGCATGATAATTATAAGCTATACTCATTCAGCTGCTGAATTGTTTGTAAACCGTATTCTTCACATCCATTGTGTTCTGCCTCTCAAACGAAACAGCTGTGGATGTATTTACAGTCAGCAATCTGGATCAGTGTTAGAAGTCTGCAGTTTCAGTCACGGCTGGCATAAAGGCAAAACCAATGGGAAACATGTGCTAACTCTATGGCCTCAAACTCTGCCCACTTAATTTGGATGGATCAGAGAAGTCAGAATTCAGGGCCTCTGACAATCCATGTCTCAAACATCCTTAGGAGAGATTGGTAAAGACTTCAGAAAATTCAGCTGTATAGCCATAGAAATTTTATAAAGCGAAGAATTAAATGCAAACCCAAGAACCACAAGTTCCCTGGTAATGACTCTGTAACAAAAAAAATCAATCAAACAAACAAACAAAAAGATCTCAACAAACCAAGCCAAACAACAAAAAAACCCCAAACAACCAAAAAACAAACAAACAAACAAAACCCACCCCAAAACACCACCAAAACCAATCAGCAAACAAAAATATACTGTTTTCAAATGTTCTGTGATTCTGCTGCCTCAAACAGGCCTTCCTACAGATTCTGGTACAAATATACTAAATAGTGACTACAGAGAAAATGTTCCTGAGTTTGTATTTATTTAGAGAATTCTCTTTACTACAATGAAGGCATAAATGTCTTGAGAATATTTTATTTTTGTGTTTGGTTTAGAAAACAACTTCTAATTGATGACAATTTTCATAGAGTGTAACCAAAAGATGGCAGCAGTTCAGTACTTTTTTTCCTACCAAGTAGAAAAGAGACTAAATTTATTTACTTTTTTTTTTTTTTTTTTTTAATGAGCTCTACTGTGTTGCTGGAAAAGGAGAATGATATGGATGCTATTGCTTATTGGAGAGAAGGTAAAATGATTTGAGAGGTAAAAAATGCTTTGCAGGATTGTGTGGTGGTTTTATTTTATTTTATTTTTTTTTCTAAATTTTTATACAGAGACTCAAAATCATTTTGGTTGGAAAGGATCTCTAAGGTCATTGAGTCCAACCACTATCTAACTCTACCAAGTCTGTAGCTAAACCATGTCCCTCAGCACATAGCTCTGTGTCTTTTAAACACCCCAAAGGATGAGGATTCAATCGCATCTGTGAGGAGCCCATTCCAGTGTTTGATAATCCTTTCAGTGTAGAAGTTTCTTCTAATATTCAAGTCTCCCCTGGGGCAGCTTGAGGCCATTTCCTTTAATGCTACCACTTGTTAGTGGGGAGGAGAGACTAACACCCACCTCAGTAGTACCTCCTTTCAGGTAGTTGTTCAGAGCGATAAGGTCTCTCCTCAGCCTGCTATCTCTGGTCTACAGTTCCCTCAGCCACTCCTCCTAAGATCTGTTCTCTAGAACCCTCAGCAGTTTCATCGTCCTTCTCTGGACATCCACCTCAACACCTCAATGTCTTTCTCATACTGAGAGCCCGAAAACTATCACTGTATTCAAGCTGGAGCCCCACCAGTGCTGAGTACAGTGGGATGATCACATCCTCCATCCTGCTTGTCACACTATTCCTGACAGAGGCTGAGATTCACGGATTCATAGAATGGTTTAGGTTGGATGTGACCTTGAATATCATCTGGTTCCAGCCCCCCTGCCATGGGCAGGGACATCTTCCACAAGACTAGGTTGCTCTAGGCCTCATCCAGCTTGGCCTTGAATACCTCCATGCAGGGGGCGTCCACAACCTCCTTGGGCAACCTGTTCCCCCGTCTCACCACCCTCGCTGTAAAGAATTTCTTCCTAATATCTAGTCTAAATCTACCCTCCTCAAGCTTAAAGCCATTCCCTTCTGTTCTTTCACAACAAGCTGCCGTTGGCCTTTTTGGCCACCTGAGCACACTGCTGGCTCATGTTCAGCTGCCTGTTGATCCACACCCACATATCTTTCTCTACTGGCAATTTTCCAGCCACTCTTTCCCAAGTCGGTTGTGTGGCCGGGGGGTGGTGGGACTGAAGGGCAGGACACAGCATTTGGCCTTGTTGAACCTCACAGAACTGGCCTCACCCCATCAATCCAGCCTGTCCAGGTTCCTCTGTAGAGCCTTCCTACCCTCAAGCAGGTCTACACCGCTTCCCAGCCTAGCGTCTTCTGCAGGCTTACTGAGGTACACTCAGTTCTCAGTTCCCTTGTCCAAATTATTGATAAAGATATTAAAGAGGACTGCCCCTGTACTGAACACTGCTTGGGACCAGCTGCCAAGTGAATTTAACTCAGTTCACCACCACTCTTCGGGCTCAGCCATCCAGCTAGTTACTTTACACAGCAACATGTTCAACCATCCAAGCCATGAGCAGACAGCTTCTACAGAAGGATACTGCAGGAAACAATATCAAAGATTTTACTAAAGTTCAGGTAAACAACATTCACAGCACTTCCCTCGTACACTAAGCAGGTCACCTTGTCATAGAAGGAGATCAGGTTCATCAAGCAGGCCCTGCCTTTCATGAACCCATGCTGATTGGACCTGATCACCTTATTGTGATCACTGTAATGGCAAACAAGATGACCTGCTCCTTGACCTGTCCGGGCTCTAAGGTCAGACCGACAGGTCTGTAGTTCCCTGGATCCCTCTTCTGGTCCTTTTTTAGATGGACATCACATTTGCTGATCTCCAGGCAGCTGAGACTTCCCTGATTAGCCCAGACTGCTGATAAATGATGGCTCAATAAGGACCTCTTCCAGCTCTCTCAATACCTTTGGGTGTATGCCATCCATCCCCATAGACTCGTGTATGACCAAGTAGTGCAGCACTTAAACATTAACACTTAGCACTTGTCAGCTCAAGAGGAGTATATTTGTTTAAAGACTTTCACTCTAGACAGTTCCCAGATGGTAGTTTGCCCTATAGTGGTAAAAAGAGCCAACCAGACCCTTAAAAAATAATTAGCTTTCTGAAACATGAGAGACTGGAAAGGGGACCAGGGAGGCTGACGAAGGCTTGTGTCCTTACCCTTTAACAGTGAACCTGTCATTATTTCTAGTGTGCAATCTTAGTATTTGGTGATCTTCAACTTTCCTGGTGACATTCACAAGAGAAATTTCTGGATTAATGAAATTATCTTCACAGGCCTTCCCAAAATCCTGTGAGGTCAGGGAAGAGGCTCCCAGTGACTTAATTTATTTCCAAATCAGCTGCAACCCAGTGACATCCCAAAAGTGCCTGGAACTCTACAACGTCTAATTATGCGGCTTAGGCTGGGTTTTGGACTACTAGGGCAGTTGAGGAGGTCATGACAAAACAGAAGCTACCTCTCCTGGGGGTAAGAAAATGATTTGGGAAATAAATATTTATTCAGCTTACAGCACGAAAGTATCCCCAAGCAACTAACCAAAATAACCAGGCACTTAAACAAAAAAGCCTTTACCCCCACCCAGAACATTTTTCAAGTTTAAGCACCTCACAAATCAAAGCACTTAGCATCTTCCAAAATGCAGAAAATCCCTTAGGAAAATGGTTCTCATAATAAAAAATTTCCTTACAGGACATTGCTCAACAACCCTTAAGCAACATTTCCATTAAGTGCAAAGCACAACCAAAAGCTTATAGTGCTCCAGGATGTATTCACTTGCTACTGTAACTGAGAGTCTGTTCTTGGTCTGCTTTACTCTCAACTCCTTTGGAAGGTGAATATGAATCAGGAAGTAACTGATCTTCAGGGGTGACCTCATTGCTGTCTACAACTACCTAAAAGGAGGTTGTAGCCAGGTGGGGGTTGGTCTCTTCTCCCAGGCAACCAGCAGCAGAACAAGGGGACACAGTCTTAAGTTGTGCCAGGGGAGGTCTAAGCTGGATATTAGGAGGAAGTTCTTCACAGAGAGAGTGATTGGCATTGGAATGGGCTGCCCAGGAAGGTGGTGGAGTTGCTGTCCCTGGAGGTGTTCAAGACAAGACTGGATGAGGCACTTAGTGCCATGGTCTAGTTGATTGGCTAGGGCTGGGTGCTAGGTTGGACTGGATGATCTTGGAGGTCTCTTCCAACCTGGTTGATTCTATGATTCACAGTTGTGAAGTAACATTATCACTTTGTTAATGTTTTTCATATATTTCAGCATGACTAATGCCTGATGTTTGACCAGTGAGTTGAATGTACCACTGCAGATACCCTTCAGGTAATTGAAGGCTGTCCTGATTGGGGATGGATTTATTAATGGAATTTTAAACACTCAAGATTTTCCTCTTAGTATGTCTTTTTGCTAGCTCAAGCTTACAGGCTGAAGATAGACATGGGGAATAAATAAAAGAAACATGTTCAATATGCAATTCGTGTACTTCTGGCTTCAGAATAGAAGCAGTTTGTCCAAATGAAGCAGAGTGAGTAGGACTTGCTTTTTCCTATGTAAAGCTTTAGGAGGAAAAGTTTACACAGACTCTGATAGGTAAAATGTGATGGAAAATGTGCCTGCGTTTTTTATAACTGTCAATCTTTTGGTGCCTTTTGACTTTATTTGATATTAATAATCCTAATTTTACAACTCTGAGTTGCTACTCGACTTTATTGCAGAAGGGGAGAAATTATTTTATTCTTTGTATCACCAAAATAGAGGTTAACCTCCTGCAGAAATTCTAGAATCATAGAATGGTAAGGTTGGAAGGGACCTCAAGGATCATCTAGTTCCAACCCCCTGCCACAGGCAGGGACACCTCCCACTAGCGCAGGTCACTCAAGGCCTCATCCAACCTGGCCTTGAACATCTCCAGGGAGGGAGCAGCCACAACCTCCCTGGGCAACCTGTGCCAGTGCCTCACCACCTTCACTGGAAAGAACTTCCTCCTAACATCTAGTCTAAATCTTCCCTCTGCCAGTTTAAACCCATTGCCCCTTGTCCTGTCATTGCGAGATCTTATAAATNTGTTGATCACCACTTTTCTGCGTGCGACCATCCAGCC
>WBNM01034981.1:0-38263 GCA_013399055.1 Ramphastos sulfuratus
TTGTGAGCAGTTCCTAAGGAATTCAGCTCTGTTGTTTCTGATACAAGTCACCTTATATATGTCATCAGGGTCATGATGGATCACTTTGATCTCTGCTGAAAGGAGAACCATTTCAAATGGGACTGAGGGTGGTGAGACACTGGCACAGGTTGCCCAGGGAGGTTGTGGCTGCCCCCTCCCTGGAGGTATTCAGGGCCAGGTTGGAGGAGGCCTTGAGTGAGCTGTGCTAGCGGGAGGTGTCCCTGCATATTGAGGGGGTTGGAACTGGATGAGCTTTGAGGTCCCTTCCAACCTAAGCCCTTCTAAGGCTCCATGATAATTAAGGAAAAATAGATGGGCAGATGGACAAAACAGGATGCTAGCAAGGGGTATACCTTAAAAAACTCAAGTCCAGTAACATACCAAAGAAGAGCAAGGAGTGGGAAGCAAACAAATTTCCAAGCTAAGGAAGATTCTGCTAGCAGATTTCACCCCACACCATGGTAAAAATCACAGAATCACAGAACTGTCAGGGCTGGAAGGGACCTCAAGGACCATCTAGCTCCAAACCTCTGCCATGGGCAAGGACACCTCACACGAGATCATGTTGCTCAGAGCCACATCCAGTCTTGCCTTAAAGACCTCCAAGGATGAGGCTTCCACCACCTCCCTGGATAACCTGTTCCAGTGTCTTATCACCTCGTGGTGAAAAACTTCTTCCTAACATCCAATCTGAATCTCCCCTCCTCTACCTGACAGCCTAAAAAGTCTCTCGGCAGCTTTCTTGTACCCCGCTTCAGATACTGGAAGGCCACAATAAGGTCTTCTCAGAGTCCTCTACTCTCCAGACTGAACAACCAAAATTCTCTCAGCCTGTCCTCTTAGGAGAGGTGTTCCAGCCCTCTGATCACCCTCATGGTCCTTCTCTGGACACCTTCCAGCATGTCCAGATCTTTCTTGTAACAGGGGCTCCAGAACTGGATGCAGTATACCAGGTGGGGTCTCAGGAGAGCAGTGTAGAGGGGAGAATCACCTCTCTCGACCTGCTGCCCACACTTCCCTTGATGCAACTCAGGAAAAAGTCAAAGTTTTGACAGTGAACTGGAGGTGCTGCAGGGGTTGCCCCAGCTCTGAAGCATCTTGAGGTGTACTCAGAGCCCCAATCCTACTGACAGCAATGATGAGTCCATGTACCATGTCTGAGACCATGATGACACATTTTGATGTTTGTCATGGATGTTTTGTTGAAAACAGCCTTTTGTTAGTGAGAAAGATCATGAAAGTAGAATTAGGTATTGATTGGACTCAAGGAGTCTTTTCCAGCTGAAACAGTTCTCTGATTCTGTGAGATTCTGTGATCCTGTGAGATGATTCCTATACTATGATCTGTGATCAACAGCTCAATGTCCAGGTGGAGACCACTGACAAGTAGAGTTCCCCAGGGATCTGTACTGGGTCCAGTGCTGTTTAATATCTTTGCCAGTGCCAGGGGCAGTGGCATGCAGTGCCTTCAGAAAGTTTCCTGATGACACCAAGCTGTGTGGTGCACTGGACTCACTTGAGGGCAGGGATGGCATCCAGAAGGACCTTGACAGGCTCCAGAAGTGGACCAGTGACAGCTTCATGAGCTTCAACAAGTCAAACTACAAGGTCTTGTGTCTGGGTCAGGCCAATCCTAGGCACAAATAGAGGCTGGGTGCAGTAGCTCTGAAGAAAGAGACTTGGGGGTGTTGATTGGTGAGAAGCTCACTGTGAGCCAGCAGTGCCCTCATGCAGCCCAGAAGGCAGTTGTGTGCTGGGCTGTATCATGAGGAGTGTGACCGACAAGGCAAGAGAGGGCAAGAGAGGGGATTCTGCCCCTTCACTCTGCTCTTGTGACATCCCACCTTGAATTCCCCCTCCAGTTTTGGTGTCCCCACCATAAGCAGGACATAGAGCAAGGCTAGAGGAGGGCCACAAAGATGATGCTCCCTCCCTGGAGGTGTTTGAGGCCAGGTTGAACGAGGCCTTGAGTGACCTGTACTAGTGGGAGGTGTCCCTGCCTATGGCAGGGGGTTGGAACTGGATGATCTCTGAGGTCCCTTCCAACCTTACCATTCTATGATTCTATGACTGGAACATCTCTGCTGTGAGGACAGGATGGGGTTGTTCACTCTAGAGAAGAGAAGACTCTAGGGGGACTTTATAGCTGCCTTCCAATACCTACCTACAGGAAGGCTGCAGAGGGACTTATTTTATAAAGGTCTAGCAATAGGATGAGGGAGAATGGTTTGAAGTTGAGGGAGATTTGGTTCAGACTGGATCTTAGGAAGAAGTGCTTCAGTACAAGGATGGTGGAACCCAGGAATAGGTAGCCCAGGGAAGCTGTGGATGCCTCCTCTCTGGGAGTGTTCAAGGCCAGGTTGGATGAGCAGCCAAATCTAGTGGAGTGTTGTCCCTGCCCCTGGCAAGGAGGTTGGAGTAGATGACGTCTGAGGTCCCTTCCAATGTAAGCCATTCTATCATTCTATGATGCTACTGTTTTTACCTAAGGGGCTTGGCCAGACATTTTTTGAACACTCTCTGTAAAGGCTTAAAGAAGCAGTAAAATAGTTGCCTACCTTCAGCTGAGAGTTCTGACATGCAGTATGGTGGACCCCGAACAACCACTTCTTGTAGGATGATTGCAAAGCTGTAAATGTCCCCTTTGAATGTGCCCTTCCTGCACATGTCTGGGTCTCTCAGGAGCTCAGGAGCTGTCCAGAGCAACTCTACAAAAGTCAAGAGCATCACATTTCTTACACTTGAGCTCAGACCATCTCACATTAAATGCTTAAATGAAGACTTCATTTCAGTTGTTTGAGGAGAGATTGGAACACACTTTATTGTTTACTCAACTCCCTCTACTCTGCCCTGGTGAGGCTGCATCTGGAATACTGTGTCCAGTTCTGGGCCCTTCAGTTCAAGAAGGACCTCAGGGAACTGCTTGAGAAAGTCCAGTGCAGAGCCATGAAAACGATAAAGGGAGTGGAACATCTTCCTTATGAAGGGAGACTGAGGGAGCTGGGGATCTTCAGCTTGGAGAGGGGGAGCCTGAGGGTCAGCCTGAGGGTTGACCTCATTCATGTTGATAAAGATGTGCAGGGTGAGTGCCAGGAGGATGGAGCCAGGCTCTGCTCAGTGACCCCAATACCAGAAAAAGGGGTAATAGGTGGAAGTTGAGGTATAGGAAGTTTCATTTAAACATGAGGAGGAATTTTTTCTCTGTGAGGGTGACAGAAGACTGGAACAGGCTTCCCAGGGCAGTTGTGGAGTCTCCCTCTTTGGGTGATGAAAAGCTCAACATGAGCCTGCAGTGTGAGTGCAGCCCAGACAGCAACTGAGTACTGGGCTGCATCAAGAGCAGTGTGGCCAGCAGGAGAAGGGAGAGGATTCTGCCCCTTTGCTCTGCTCTCCTCAGACCCCACCTGGAGTCCTGTGTGCAGTTCCGGAGCCCCCAGCACNCAAAATCCTTTATACTGTCACTGATCTGCAGTAGCATTAGGACAATGAAGACATCAGTGAAGAAATGTTTACAAAACTGTATTTCCTTCTGCCACTTACCTTCTGGGGGTGGCTGAGTGTATGGACATTTCTGTGCCTCTAAGAGCTCATTATAGCCATAGTCAGTGATCTTCAGCACGAAGCGGCCATCCACGACGCAGTTACGGGACTTGAGACGACCGTGGGCAAAATCTCGGTGGTGCAAATACCTAATTCCCTAGGAAACACAGAAAAGATTGAGGTTGCTCCTCAGGAATGATATTATCCAGCTGCAGTCAGAGACACCAAGCTAAACTGTCAGCTGAGATTCCATCAGATACAACACTGACTCACTGTTAAATGCCGTCCTCGTCTGCACAAGAAACTATGAGGAAGTTTGGAAATGGATTAGGAATAAGAATTTGGTTAATTGCACCCCAAAGAAATACTAGAGATGACTAACAGTTTTAGGAACAGTCAGATGTCTCCCTCTGTAGCCCTGGAACTCATTGAACACAGATCTTGTGCCTTTAGGCATGAGGGGAGATAAGGGGAGCTCTCTACAGCTACCTGAAAAGGTGTTGCAGTAACCTGGGTGTTGGACTCTTCTTCCCGGTATCTGGTGATGAGAGGAAATGGCCTGAAATTGTGCTAGGGGAGGTTTAGATTGGACAGCAGGAACCATTTCTTTACTGACAGAGCAGTCAGCCATTGGAACAGGTTGCTCAGTGAAGTGGTGGAGTCACCATCCCTGGAAGTGCTCAAGAAATGTGTGCATATGGCACTTTGTGACATGATTTAATGGCCCTGGTGGTCTTAGGTTGACAGTTGCACTCAAAGAGATTAAAGGTCTTTTCCAGCTGAATTCTATGATTCCAAGAATTATGATTAGGTAAAGGGAAGCCACTGAGAGCTGGATGCTTTGACCCAGATCCCTCAGGTTGGATCAAGAAGGTGGACCATGGATTGCAAGAACAGTTCTGGAAGTCCACTCCCTATACTGGCAGTTCACCTTTAGGAGATGAAAACACATGGGGCATGATCAGAAGTGTGGGATTATTCTTCTAAAGTGACCACACATGTAGCTGTCCTGTGACAAGGGGTGGCTGTGGTTTGGCTCTGTGCTGGATGCTTTTCTGATCCTACTCTTGATCCCAAGGTACATTAAGAGAAGTGTGGGCAGCAGATTGAGGGAGGTTCTCCTCCCCCTCTACTCTGCCTTGATGAGACCTCAGCTGGAATATTGTCTTCAGTTTTGGGCTCCCCAGTTCAGGAGGGACAGGGATTTACTCAAAAGAGCCCAACAAAGGGTTAAGAACATGATGAAGGGGCTAGGGCACTGTCCTGTGAGGAAAGGCTGAGGGACCTGAGTCTTTCTGGTCTGGTGAAGAGAAGACTTAGAGGGGATCTAATCTATGTTTATGAATATCTGAGGGCTGGGGGTCAAGAGGGAGGGGACAGACTCTGCTCACTTGTGCCCTGGGATAGGTCAAGGGGCAATGGATGGAAACTGCAGCCCAGGAAGTTCCACCTCAGCATGAGGAAGAATTTCTTTACTGTAAGGGTCACAGAGCACTGGAACAGGCTGCCCAGAGAGGTTGTGGAGCCTTCTTCTCTGGAGACTTCCCAGCCCTGTCTGGATGCATTCCTGTGCAGCCTGCACTAGATTCTGTGGTCCTGCTCTGGCAGAGGGGTTGGATTCAATGATCTCTGGAGGTTCCTTCCAACCCCTAACATCCTGTGATTTCTGACAATAAAGAATCCTTGGAAAGCATGAATTTGTCATTATTATGGGTGACCAGTTCTAATCTGCTATGTATTTTTAACCTCTCAAACTGCTGTGTGGATGTAGCCCTACTACCCCAAGTTGGGTATCTCCCAGTTGGTAACAAAAAAAGAGTAAGAGCTCTCCATTAAGACCTTATGTCCTGGTACAGTCACACCCACAGTGTTTTTTCTCTGCATTACTACCAAAAAAAACCCTCAATACCCTAGATGAAATATCTATGTCAATACAGCAGTCACATGCAGGTCATGCCTCAGCAGGAGCAATGGATTTACTTTAATTAGATCCATCACGAGCGAGGACTTGAACATCCAATCCAATTTCATGTCCTCACTTCTCAGCAGGTCCTCCAGGCTGCCTCGGGAGCAGTATTCTGTCACTATGGCAAAGATGCCACAGTCAGAGAAAAAGCCCAGGAACAGATTCACGTTTTCGTGGCGCAGATCTTTCATCTGAAACAAGACAGTGAATCACAGGCAGGCCCAAGCAGCCAACTATCTGCCCAGCAGCTTCTTTATATCACAGAGTATTCAAGAGGGACATAGAGCTGCTTGAGAGAGTCCAGCACAGAGCCACAAAGATGATGAAGGGAATGGAACATTTCTCTTCCCAGGAGAGACTGAGGGAGCTGGGGCTGTGCTTCTTGGAGAGAGGGAGACTGAGAGGTGACTTCACCAATGATTTTTAAGACGTAAATGGTGAGTGCCAGGAGGATGGAGCCAGGTTCTGCTGGATGATGTCCAATGACAGGACAAGGGGCAATGGGTGGAAGCTGAGGCATAGGAAGTTTCATTTAAACTTGAGGAGGATTTTTTTCCTTGTGAGGGTGCCAGAAGACTGGAACAGGATGCCATGGGGGCTTGTGGAGTCTCCCTGTGGAGATATTCAAGACCTGCCTGGATGTGTTCCTGTGTGATCTGGGCTAAGTGATCCTGCTCTGGCAGCGGGGTTGGACTGGATGAGCTTTGGAGGTCTCTTCCAGCCCCTGGCATTCTGTGATTCTGTGAATCACAAGGTGGTAGGAGTTAGAAGGGACCTCTGGATAACACTTTGTCCAACCTCTCTGCTAAAGCAAGCTCACCTAAAGCAGGTGGCACGGAATCACATCCAGGCTGGTTTTGGAAGTCTCCAGAGAAGGAGACTCCACAACATTCTGGGGAAAGCTGCTCCAGTGCTCTGGCACCTTCATAGGAAAGAAGTTCTTCCTTATGCTTATGTGGAACTTCCTGCGTTCTAGTTTGTGCACATTGCCCCTGGTCCTGTTGTTGGGCCCCACTGAAAAAAGTCTGCCCCCAGCCTCTTGACTCCCCTTGTTTAGCTGTTGATCAGCACTGAGAAGATGCCCTTTCAGGCTTCTCCAGGCTAGTCCACCCCAGATCTCCCAGACTTTCCTCATCAAATAGATGCTCTGGTTCCCTCAGCATCCTCACAGCCTCCACTTGACTCTCTCCCTGTCTCTATTGAACTGGGGAGCTCAGAACTGGACATGATAATCCAGGGCCAAGTAGAAGGCAGGCAGACCCTCCCTCGACCTGCTGACCACATTCTTCTTAATGCACCCCAGGATACCATTGGCTATCTTGGCCACAGGAGCACACTGCTGGCTTGTGGTTAATTTGTTCCCCATAAGTTAACCATTAAATGATGGACAACCAGTGAAAACATGTCAGGATAGCTGCATTTTCCCTGGAGGTGTTCAAGGAGGTTGGAGGTGTTCAAGGGCAGGTTGGATGAGGCCTTGAGTGACCTGTACTAGTGGGAGGTGTCCCTGCCTATGGCAGGGGGTTGGAACTAGATGATCCTTGAGGTCCCTTCCAACCTTACCATTCTATGATTCTATGACATCATTAGATGTCCTTATCATTCTTGTACTCTCAGTCTTTTACAGAAGGATGGGGAAGAAAATTTCTTCCTTGCTTGCTTTCAGCTACCCTACACTGTTTTTGAAGCTTAATCTATCCCTTACAACAAAGAAAGCAAGACAGCAAAAGCCAACTGAACAGAAAATGGTGTTTCTTCAGACAAGCTGCCCAGGGCTCTGGGCAACCTGATCTAGTTGAGGATGTCCTCCCTTACTGCAGAGGGGGTTGGACTAGATGACCTTTAGAGGTCCCTCCCAGACCATTCTATGGTTCTATGATTCTATGCTTCTATCATTCTATGATTCTTTGATTCTATGATTCTTTGATTCTATGCTTCTAAGAATCTATGCTTCTATGATTCTATGCTTCTATGATTCTATCATTCTATGATTCTATGCNTCACTAGGACAAAATGGCCTCACTGGGGTAAATTTTGTTCAGCATGTCTTGTTCCAGCTCTACTCTGCTCTGCAAAGCAATATCCTGCCTGGAGGATCCAAAGTCACCCATCAGGAGTGCCTATGAAGACTTGCCCTGGTTAAGTTTGTTGTATTTACACGCATAAAAACGTCACTCTGATGTTAGCAGGAGCTGCCAACATCTAATGGCATTAAATTTGGAAAATCAATGTGTGTGTTTGTCATTTGCTAGTAATGATAAAACTGGAGACCAAAAGTGAGCTCCTGAGAAGCATCCTAGCTGGAGATGCAAAGCAAACCCCACAGAAGTGCACAACCATGCCTGTGCCATGCTGCTAACAACTAACAGGTGGAAACAGCTTACCAGAGCATCGTCCTGCCCTGAAATGGGCTGGAGTGATTTCACAGAATCATAGATTTACAGAATGGTTTGGATTGTAAGGGATCTTTAAAGGTCATCTAGCCCATCACCCCTCCAGTTAGCAGGGACATCCCCAACTAGAACAGGTGGCTCAGACCCCCATCAAGCCTCACCTTGAATGTCTTCAGGGCTGGGGCATCCACCACCTCCCTGGACAAACCCACTCCAGTGTTCCACCACCCTCCCAGTAAAGAACTTCTTTCTAATGTCCAATCTAAATCTCCCCTGAACTAATTTAAAGCCATTACCACTTGTCCCATTGCTACATGCCACAGGCCTTGAGTAACCTGTGCTAGTGGGAGGTGTCCCTGCCTATGGCAGGGGGTTGGAACTAGATGATCCTTGAGGTCTCCTTCCAACCTTACCATTCTATGATTCTATGATTCTATAAACAGCTTTCTTATAGGCCCCCTTCAGGTACTGGAAGCCCAAACCATCCTGCTTTTGCCAACAAGGTCACTTAGAGGGTCCATTGTACATTCAGCTTTGAAATGGAAGGTCCAGGCTGGGGTTTTACAAGCTGCTAACTAGCATGGGTCATTGATGAGTTTGTCAGATGCAATCATTCATGGTCCATTCCACCAGATTACACCAGGCAAGGCTCATTGTCAGCTATGACATGATTCAATTAGGAGACAAGGACAACAAAACCATTCTGCAGTCATAAAAGTCCCCCTGAACACACTTCCCTCCACGTGCCCCATCACCCCTTGTTCCTCCTACCTTCCTCAAGATGCTGGTGGAGCTTTGCCTTAGCTTGTGAACTGCTCCTGACTCAAATTTCTTCAGCCATACGCAGTCTCCCTGTCCACAACAGAGGTGGGTGAATGATAGAGCAAGATTCTGAGAAACAGGTGACATTGGGACCTGGGTCTGAACTCCAGATCCTTGACTTTGAAATTGGTTGGGGATTTACAGTGTTCCTAGCAGCAGATTCACTCCATACTGTGCCCAAATAAGAACATTCAGAGCAGCAAAAAATAATTATTTTTTTTAATAAAAAATATATGGTACCAGGCAAGGACCTTCACTGGATCAGAACTTTCTAGCTGGGTGTTGGACTAGATGACCTTTTTAAGTCCCTTCCAATCCAGATGACCTTTATTAAGTTCCTTCCAACCCAGATCATTCTGTGGTTCTATGATTCCGTAAGTTGTATTAATACAACTTTGATTAAAAAGACAATTATGACCCAGTTTATTTTCCTCCTTTTCAAGAAAAAAAGTCATTCCTATTTACCCAAAACTTGTGTTTTCAGGAAAGAACTGATGGATGGGATCAGTTTTCTTGGCTATTGTTGCTCCTTAAACTCCACAGATTCCTATTGCCATAAAGTGGAATCTGACAGCATTTTGACTCTGTGTTTGAATGCTATCTTGTAAGGAAGGTCCTTATTAAACATATCCCCACCAACAGGTTGTCTTGTAAGAAAGGTTCTTCATGATGCCTTTAGATGATGGCATCTCTAACAGGGATCAGATCTAGGAATGCTAAATATGGATGTCATATACCAACACCTCACATGACTCCAGGTGTCAGGGTGAGGGCTGAGGTAGTAAGTCCATGGAATCATAGAATCATAGAANGCCCAGTGTAAATTTTTGTTTTGTACAATATAGCATCATAGAATCACATCATTTGAAAAGTACCTTTAAGGTCATTGAGTCCAGCCATCATCCAGCTCTAGCAAGTATAGTGCTAAACCATGTCCCTGAGCACCACCCCATGTCTTTCAAATCCCTCCAGGGATGGGGACTTCATCACTTCCATGGGCAGACTGTTCCAGGTCTTGACAACTCTTTCAGGTAAGAAATGTTTCCAAACTAAACTTCATCCTTTACAACTTGAGACCATATCCTCTTGTCCTAGTTCCTGTTCCTTGGGAGAGGAGACCAACACTCACCTGGCTCCAGCCTCCTTTTGAGGAGTTGTAGACACAGTGATAAGGTCTCCCTTGAACCTCCTTTGCCCCAGAGAGAACATCACTTCCCTGGACAGCCTGATCCAGGGTTTGACAACCATGCTTGGGAACTTACTTTCATCCTTAGAGTCCATCAGCAGTATTCTCATTCTGGGAGCTACAGTACAGCAGTCCAAGTCTTTCCTCACTCGAGCAGCTCAGTGAGCAGAAGGGGTGGGAGAAGGCTGCCTGAGGTTCCTGACCTACCTCACACAAAGCCACATTGGATGTTTCGTGGGTGGCAGCTGCACTTTTCGAGGAAGAAGAGTGGGTTATAGACTTCAGGCTTCTGCCATCAGCTGTCACACTGTTTGCATCAGTCAGACTGTCCAAGGTCAGCCTCTAGGGGGAAAGGAAAGCAGAAGCAAGACAGTTACCACATCTGGATGAGAACCTCCACTCAAGCTCAGCCTTGGTCCATACATTTGACCCATGGTAGGAACCTCCCAAATCTCCTGAACATTCCTCTGAAAACCTCTAAGAGGCTCACAAAGTTCATCTTGTTTAGTGCCTTGAAACACAGCTGCAAGATTTGAGGTGATAGAAAGGCCATGGCTCAGTGGAGACACCAGAGGAGACACCCTCAGAGCAAGGCACAGGGAAGTGTCTCCTCTGGCAAATGCAAGAAGGCTGCATCTGTGCTGATGACCTAGCAAAGGGATTGGCCTACAGCAGTTGGTATTTTTGGCATAGTCCTGGGCATTTATCTGGCTGGTGTCAAGTAATACTCCCCCAGCAGACCTCCAGCATGGGCAGGAGCCAGTACAGCCAGTACTGACCTTCCCGTATCTGAAAGGGGAGCTACAAGAAGGCTGGGGAGGGACTATTTACAAGGCTTTGTAATGACAGGATGAGGTGTAATGGGTTTAAACTGGCAGAGGGGAGATTTAAACTAGAGGTTAGGAAGAAATTCTTTCCAGTGAGGGTGGTGAGACACTGGCACAGGTTGCCCGGGGAGGTTGTGGAGCAAAGAATCACAGAATGTGATCAAAGATGTGTGCTCCACAACCTCCCTGGAGGTGTTCAAGGCCAGGTTGGATGAGTCTTTGAGTGACCTGTTCAAGTGGGAGGCGTCCCTGCCTATGGCAGGGGGTTGGAACTGGATGATCTTTGAGGTCCTTTCCAACTTAAACCATTCTATGATTCTATGAATGGTTCCCAATAGGTAGTTTGGCTGCAGACAGCTTGTTTTAGAGGGCAAGAAGGTTTAGCTATATAGATATGAACTGTGCTACAGCACCCAGCCTCCAGAATAAAGAATAAGCCCTGGCTGTTACAATAAACACAATCAAGTGAACTATTTTACATCATCATAACTCTGACATTGCATGTGCATCTAGTCCAAGACTCAAAAACACTCATCATGGAGGAAATCTTCTGATATGCAGTGGGAGATCACAGAATCACAGAATCAGAGAACATTAGTGGTTGGAAGGGACCTCCAGAGATCATTGAGTCCAGCCTCCCTGCCAAAAGCAGGATCCCCTAGGGTAGTTCACACAGGAATGCATCCAGATGAGTTAAGTCTCCAGAGAAGGAGACTGCACAACCCGCCCTGGGCATCCTGCCCCAGGGCTCTGTCACCCTCACTGTAAAGTTTCTCCTCACACTGAGGTGAAACCTTCTATGTTCAAGTTTGTACTTGTTGCTCATTATCTTACTTCTGTGCACCACCAAAAAAGAGCTTGGCCCCCTCCACTTGACACCCACTCTTCAGCTAGTAAGAGACATTGCTCAGATCTCCTCTCAGCTTTCTCCAAACTAAACACCCCCAGGGCTCTCAGGCTCTCTCCATAGGGGAGATGCTTGAGTCCCCCACTCATCCTCATGGCTCTCCACTGGACTCTCTGCAACAGGTGCCTGTCCCTCTTAAACTGGGGAAATGAGGCATGGAGAAGGAAATGACCTTCCCAGACCATCACTGATATGAAAATACCATACAGCAATTCTATTTTTGAATGTCCCACCACATTACTTTCAGGAATGGAAGGATTTACCTTCTTACGTAGCTCTGGGTTAATGAAGATGAGGTCCTCCAAGGTTAGTATTATCTTGTTAGGTCCTCTGAATAGCTGGCTGTTCAAGATGTTATGCCTGGGAGGTTGGCAGAACCACAGTTAACATTCTTAGGCAGGCAACCAGTATGTACCACCTCTGAGTCCCCCACATATGGTTTCCCTGCAGTATGAGGAAAGTGAAGCTTGTGGTGTGGCAGCAGGGCTGGACATGGGCGAAAGAAGTAGACAGAGCAGGATTGAGAGTAGACAGTCCTGGCTTGAACTGCAATCCCCCCTTGGTTATCCAAATCAAAGATAACAAAAGCTAGAATCTCACAGAATCACAGAAACATTCAGGCTGGGAAAGCCACTCAGAATCACCAAGTCCAACCCAAAACCCTACTCNTGTTCTATCACTTATTATCTGTGAAAGGAGACCAGCACCAACCTCTCCACAACCTCCTTTCAGGTAGCTGTAGGTTCAAAGTTTCTCAGCACACAAAGGTTCTCAGACATTATAGAACCATGGAATCAAAGAAACATTTGAGATGGAAGAAACTTCACTACAAGGACATTAAGTTGCTGAAGCATGTCGAGAAAGCTGAAGTCTTCCGAGGACCAGCTGAGGGAAATGGGTCTGTAAAGCCTGGAGAAAAGGAGGCTCAGGAGAGACCTTCATGCTCTCTACAACTACCTCAAAGGAGTTTGTGTCTTCTGTCTAGTATCATGTGATAGGACAAGAGAAAATGGCCTGAAATTGTGCCAGGGGACATTTAGATTTTTGTTATGAGGAAAAATTTCTTTACAGGAAGAGTGGTCAGGCACTGGAATAGGCTGCCCAGGGAGGTGGTGGTGTCACCATCTCTGGAGGTGTGCAGGTGTGGACATGGCAGTTCAGGACATGGCTTAATGGCCATGGTGGTGTTAGACTGATGGTTGGACTTCATGATCTTGCAGGTCTCTTCCAACAGGAACAATCCTATGATTCTATGATGCTGTGATTAACTGCCTTGTCCTAATCCATCCAATTCAATTTCCATCAAAAACCTCATTACTGATGCTTTTTTCACCATGTTTGGTCAATCGTCCTCTCCCCAACCATGGAAGGAAGCACCTCTCTGTTAAAAGCAGAATACAGAGAGTAGGGTGAATCATAATTAAGGCCACTGAGCAGATCTCTGGCCATGCTAAGACCAGAGCTCCCACAGCTTCAGCCAGACCATGATGTTTAAATTCAGTTCCAGACAAGCCCTTCCCAACATAAATCATGCTCTGAGTCACACTAGACTATTTTTTTCCCCTGCTCCTTGCAGATGGTCATACATCTTTACTCATGACTGAGCCTTCCCAAGCACAGTCTGGTACTTGTGGAACAGTTTACAAGTAGAGCAGGCAGAAAGATTGTCTTTTATTTACATCATTGAGGAGGCTGGAGGCCAAGGGCTTTAAAGTGTGGATGGATGGAGGCAACCTCCTCAGTGGCTGAGGTATCAGAGGCAGCTGCGTGTTACAAGCAGGGGAATCACAGGGGGTGCTGCTTGCTGGGTGGCCTTGAATCATCTGGGTTTGGAGGGATGAATCAGGAGTGGAGGGAAAACTTTTGTTTGGGATGAGTTGGTGCTCAGAGCTGGGCAATCCAGGAACTCTGCTCTGCTGAACTCATTGCTGCTGTGCCTTCTAATTTCAGTCTGGTTTCACTCTGATTTCAGTGATGCACCATGTAGCTATCAATAAAGAGAGACAGATTGTTCCAGGGGCCAGTTTGGAACAGAGTACCTCAGGTTATGTGCTTGTCATAGCTCCTAGACCACCCAGCCTATGCTGCCTCAATTCCACATTGGCTGCACAGCTGGAATTCAAGTGTGGCTTATGCAATCATTGGAAATTGTTGCTTCCCCAGCAGACTGCTTCATTTGCTCCAAAGATCCCATGGCCAGGCTGATTTTTGTGTAATGTGAATTACGAGGGAGATGGACTCCAGCTCAAAAGCAGGCAGTGAATCAGCTTGGTAATGAAGAAGTATCCTAACTGATTGCTCTAAACAATCCCCAGACATCGCAGAATCATAGAGTGGCTTGAGTTGGAAGGGAGCTTAAAGATCATCTAGTTCCAATGCCCCTGTCATGGGTGGGGACATTTCCCACTAGATCAGGTTTCTCAAAGCCTCATCCAGACTGACCCGAAACACTCCCAGGGATATACTCTCCTTAGTACACAGAGAAAGTCAAGAGGGTCAACCTAGGTGCATCATGGAAAATATTAGGGAGACAAATCAAGGAAAGGAAACTGAGGAAAATGCCCTGGGGTCTGGGGTGATGAAAAGCTCAACAGGAGCCTGCAGTGTGAGTGCAGCCCAGACAGCAACCAAGACCTGGGCTGCAGCAAGAGCAGTGTGGCCAGCAGGAGAAGGGAGGGGATTCTGCCCCTTTGCTCTGCTCTCCTCAGACCCCACCTGGAGTCCTGTGTGCAGTTCCGGAGCCCCCAGCACAGGAAGGACATGGAACTGTTGGAGTGGGTCCAGAGGAGGCCACAAAGATCCCCAGAGGGCTTCAGCAGCTCTGCTGTGAGGACAGGCTGAGAGAGTTGGGGCTCTGCAGCCTGGAGAAGAGAAGGCTTCAAGGAGACCTTAGAGTAGCCTTCCAGTATCTGAAGGGGGCTACAGGAAGGCTGGGGAGGGACTATTGACAAGGTCTTGCAATGACAGGACAAGGGGCAATGGGTTTAAACTGGCAGAGGGGAGATTGAAAGTGGATGTTAGGAGGAAGTTGTTTGCAGTGAGGGTGGTGAGACACTGGCACAGGTTGCCCATGGAGGTTGTGGCTGCTCCCTCCCTGGAGGTGTTCAAGGCTAGGTTGGAGGAGGCCTTGAGTGACCTGTTCTAGTGGGAGGTGTCCCTGCCTATGGCAGGGGGTTGGAACTGGGTGATCCTTGAGGTCCCTTCCAACCTTACCATTCTATGATTCTATGATTCTGTGAAAGAAAGATCTGGAATTGAAAAAAAAAACATTTGCCATGGTAGCCTGCTCAGTCTCCATCAGCATGTTCCTCTAGCAGACTCCTGTCCTTGGTTTGTACACCATGCTCAGTACTTCCACCTTCCTAATGCTTCAGAGCCATCATCCAGATAATCCTTCCAGCAAAACCCTGCAATGCTCCTGCAGATCTGGAGTGGATTAAGGGTAAAATGGCTCCTCCTGAGACTGCAGAGTGCTCAAGCCACTACCACATAATAGCATCATAGAACTCTCAGGGTTGGAAGGGACTCCAAGGGTCATCTAGTTCCAACCCCTTTGCCACTTAATAATGAAGAGATAGGTGTCTGGAGGTCAAAGACCATAGCTATGTGTTCACAGAAACATAGAATGGTTTGTGTTGGAAAGGATCATAAAGATCATAAAGATCAAATGTTTATAAATATCTGAGGGCTGGGGGTCAGGAGTGGGGGGACAGACTCTGTTCACTTGTTCCCTGTGATAAGACAAGGAGCAATGGATGGAAGCTGCAGCACAGGAGGTTTCACCTCAACACAAGGGGGAACTTCTTTACTGGAAGGGTCATAGAGCACTGGAACAGGCTTGCCAGAGAGGTTGTGGAGTTTCCTTCTCTGGATACTTTCAAGGTCTGTCTGGATATGTTCCTCTGTGACCTGAGCTAGATTGTATGGCCCTGCTCTGGCAGGGGGGTTGGACTGGATGGTCTGTGGAGGTCCCTTCCAACCCCTGACATCCTGTGATTCTGTGATCCTGTGATGCTCAAGTTCCAACACCCTGGCCCTGGGCAGGGACACCTCCCATTAGATTTGATTCTCAAAGCCCCATCCAGCCTGGCCTTGAACACTTCCAGGGGTAGGACATCCACGACCTCTCTGGGCAACCTGTTCCAGTGTCTCACCAGCCTCAAAATAAAAAAACTTCTTCCTAACTTCTGATCTAAATCTACCCTCATTCAGTTTCAAACCATGTCCCCTTCTTCTGTCACTACACTCCCTGATAAAGAAGATCATCCTGTAGAACACCTTTATGTACTGGAAGACTACAATCAGGTCTCCCTGGAGCCTTCTCTTCCTCAGGCTGAACAACCCCAACTCTTTCAGCCTGTCCTTGCAGGGTAGATGCTCCAGCCTCCTTTCTCCACACGATTTAACCTGTTGGTTAAAATGCAAATCTCCCACAGAAGGTAAAAGTGGCATCAGCTCAAATCCCTAATGCAGTTCTCACCTGATGAAAGAAGCCAGGCCCACAGCAGAAAGCACCAGGGCAAGGAGCAGCATTGCTCCCAGAATGATGACTGCAGGCTCAATCCCTGTGAAAAGAGGGGGGAAAGAACCAATGAATTAGAAAATCCCTTTGATTCAGGCAAGAACATGGAAAATATCAGACCATTAGGCTGCAAAGACAAACACTCAGCCAGGAGAATGCTAGAGGACAATTTGTAGGAGATGCTAATTTTTGAATACACAAATGCTTACTGACTTTATTTTCATGAGACTGCAACTAATCATTTACTTCCATGCATATATTCTTTTTTCCATACCAGACCTAAAGCCTTGGATCAGTGGAAAAACAGTTTTTCTTCAAGTAAATAGAGACTGGACTCACAGAGAAATATTACATTTCAGAGGCAGCTTCTGCAAAGGTCATCACTTTGGAACATTTGACCCTCTTCTGTCCAGGAACTGAAATGCTGAGAAATCTTTTATCATGTGGTACCAAATGGAGGGCCAACATGAGTCACCAGCCCAGCTGGGATCGTTCATTCCCTGCTATGAAGTTCTAATGTTGAAAAGAGCATGAGAGGAGGAGGAGAAGGTCGAAGCTGTCTAGCTGAAAGGGACATGGGAGTTGTAATTGGCAAGCAACTCAATATGAGCAAGCAGTGTGCCCAGGTGGCCAAGAAAGCCAAAGGCACCCTGGCTGGGATTAGAAATGCTGTGTCCAGCAGGAGTAGGAAGGTGATTGTCCTCTTGTACTCAGCTCTGGTGAGGCCACACCTTGAGTGTTGTGTTCAGTTTTGGGCACTTTGTTACAAGAGGGATGTGGAGGTGCTGGAGCCAGTGCAGAGGAGGACAGGGAAGCTGGGGAAGGGCCTGGAGAATAAATCTGATGAAGAGAGACTGAGGGAGCTGGGAATGGTTAGTGTGAGAAAGAGGAGGCTGAGGGTAGACCTCATGGCTGTCTGCAGCTACCTGAAAGGAGGTTGTAGAGAGGTTGGTGCTGGTCTCTTCTCACAGGGAATTAGTGATAGAAGAAGGAAGCTGCCACTGGGTAGGTTTAGCCTGGACATTAGGATAAATGTTTTCCCAGCAAGAGTGGTCAGGTGCAGTCCCCAACCCTGGATGTGTTTAAAGGTCATTTGGATGTGGTGCTCAGGGCTATGGTTTAGGGTGAACCTTGTAGAGTAGGGTTGTGAGTTGGACTTGGTGATCCCAAGGGTCTTTTCCAACCTGAATATTTCTGTGATTCTGTGTGATTGATGTTTCCCTCACTGGGCCCACCTACAGAAAGTACTAGATGCATCCAGGTACTTTGCTCATGGGAGCTAAGGAAAGCTGGCATGAACAGGTGAGTTAAATTGCAGTGTGAACTGTTTGCTGCCACTGTCACTTACAGAATCATAGAATGGTAAGGTTGGAAGGGACCTCAACGATCATCCAGTTCCAACACCCCCCCCCCACCATAGGCAGGGACATCTCCCAGTAGAACAGGTCACTCAAGGCCTCGTCCAGCCTGGCCTTGAACAACTCCAGGAAGGGAGCAGCCACAACCTCCCTGGGCAATCTGTTCCACTTCTGCTTTTTCTTTTCTATTCTTTTATTCTCCAAGCTTGGAGAAGTTTGAGGACGATGATCTCTGGAGGTCCCTTCCAACTTCTAAGGTTCTGTGATTCTGTGCAACTTGCTCTGGGTGACCCTGCTTTAGCAGGGTTGGTGGACTAGATGATGCCCAGAGGTCCCTTCCAACCCCTACCATTCTGCAACTGTGAGATGAAGGTGTTTGTGTTGTCCATCTGTCAGCAGTGCTGGCTGTGGGTAAGGGTGCCTGCAACCACATTGGTCTCCAACATGTGTTACACTGCTTGTGACTGGTTGTGTGTGCAGTGTGTGTCTGTTCACACTCTGGGAGCATATGCTGGTGGAACTGAGGTTCATAGAGAACATCAGCCTGGCAGCCCCCTCCCTGAGGGTATTCAAGACCAGTTTGAGCAACCTGGTTGAGCAGCTGTGGTGAGGCACAGGAACAGGTTGCCCAGGGAGTATTCAAGGCCAGGTTGGATGAGGCCTTGAGCAACCTGTTCTAGTGGGAAGTGTCCCTGCCCATGGCAGGGAGGTTGGAACGAGGTGATCTTTATGGTCCCTTCCAAGCCAAACCATTCTAGGTATCTATGAACTTCACATCCAATCTGCCCTCTCAACTCTATAGATTACATGGATTTAATTCCAGTAATAAAATCCAGCCTGTAAAATATCAGCAGTAACAATAAATTACCACTTCCCTGACAAATGCCTTGGAGCTTTATGCTTTTGTAAAGGTGTGAACATAAAACCTGATCTTTCTGAAAATCAGTGAGGTTTTTCCACAGCCTGCACTGGAATGCTAAATTACTGCACTGTTCCTAGCAGCAGTGCAAAAAAAAAATAGATCTATGGTAACATTATATTTGTCTCTTCTATAGCTTGCTGGCTGCAGTAAGATCAATATATCTCTGATTTCCATGGAGTGACACTGATTTAAACCAGCTATGGCAGAGCCAAGGGGTATGTTTTTCTCAGCTGCTGCACAAAACATTCTGTAGATGTGGTTAATTTTGTCTGTTTAAGTCATATCCTGGAGCAGTAGGAGTAAATGCTTAGCATTGTAAGTAAATATGTCAAGTGGAGGCTAAATATCCCACCCTGAGATTTTTGGTTTCCCTGAGGACGTTAAAATTGCACCACAAATGCCTCAAATTAAAAACAATAAATACAACCAGTGCTTGGTCCTGCAAATCCAGGAAGCAGTGCAGATATTTCTGCCTGCAAGCCTTTAATTTGCCACCTCTGTGGTCTACAGCAACTCCAATTATTTTGAGTAATGATGAACATCTTTTTTCTGATGAGGTGAGCTTTGGTGATCCTTGAAGATGAATATCTAGCCGGGTGAAGAAGCTTGGAGTAAAGCAGGAGAGGGTGAGGAGGGTTATCTGCTGTTGGGCAGCAGTCTTAGGCTGTCTTCAGTGCAAATCCTCTTAGTGTCCTGTCCCCCTCAGAAGGACACAATGCTGGCTGGAGCCTCTAGCATATATTGATTGCAATCAGAACAGGCAGATCTTAGAATCAGAGAATTGTTTTGGTTCAAGATAAACTCCAAGATCATCAAGTCCAATTGTCCCCCTAAGACCACCATGACCACTAAATCATGTCCCAGAGTGTCATGTGCACATGTTTTTTACTTCCAGGGACTGTGAATCCACCGTCTCCCTGGGCAAGCTATTCTAATGTTGACTGGTAGAGCTGGAAAACTCTTTCCAGCACAAATCAATGGCAACACTCTTATAGACCTAAAGAGCAAATAAAAGTGTTGTGGATCTCTCTCCCTAGAGCTCCCTGAAAGGAGGTTGTAGTGAGGTGGGTATTGATCTCTTCTCCCAAGTATCAAGTAATAGAATGAGAGAAAATGGCCTCAGGTTGTGCCAGGGGAGGTTTAGGTTGGATATTGGGGAGGAAAAAAGTACTTAAAGTGTAGTCAGGCATCCTCAGAGGGCTGCAGCAGCTCTGCTATGAGGACAGGCTGAGAGAGTTGGGGCTCTGCAGCCTGGGGAAGAGAAGGCTTTCAGGAGACCTTGGAGTGGCCTTCCAGTATGTGAAGGGGGCCTGCAGAAGGGCTGGGGAAGGACTATTGACAAGGTCTTGTAATGACAGGATGAGGAGGAATTGGTTTAAACAGGCAGAGGGAAGATTGAAACTGGATGTTAGGAGGAAGTTGTTTGCAGTGAGAGTGATGAGACACTGGCACAGGTTGCCCAGGGAGGTTATGGAGCACAGAATCACAGAATGTGATCTTTGATCACATTGGGTGATTCTGTGCTCCACAACCTCCCTGGTGGTGTTCAAGGCCAGGTTGGATGAGGCCTTGAACAACCTGTTCTAGTGGGAGATGTCCCAGCCTACAGCAGGGGATTGGAACTGGATGAGCTTTGAGGTCCCTTCCAACCTCAACCATTCTATGATTCTATGGTTGGAACAGGCTGCCCAGGGAAGTGTTGGGCAGTCAACCATTCCTGGACATGTTCAAAGAAAGATGAGGCACTTCACCGCATGCTTTAATGGCCATGGTGGTGTTGGGTTGCTGGTTGGACTAGATGATCACAAAGGTCTTTCCCAACCTTAATAATTCTGTGATTCTATAGATACTGTGACCTCACTATAGGATTCCCATTACAAGCAATGCTGATGGCTGGTGATATTTATATGATTTTTTTTTTTTTAGTTTAGGGCTTTTTCTTTAGGGTGCTCTCTCCTGGAGTAGGAGAAAAGATGAAATATATAAGAAGCTTGGACCTAATGCCTTTTGGTTTTGGGGTTTTCTTCCTGTCTTACCTCCAGTGCACAGAACATCTGGATCAAACCAGCAGCTGGAGTCTGACTTGGGTGGACCTCCACTGGGAAAGTGGATAGCGCAATCTAGGGACTTCACAGAGTCTGAAGACATGTCCAGCAAGTGGGTTGGGAAGAGCTGGTTCCCACGACCATCTGTGTCCAGTATCACATAGTTGCTCATCCTCTTCCCACAGTTGTCTGTCTGTATCCAGTTATTAAATCCAGGGAAACTGAAGTTCTTGGTGTGCTCAGCTATGTTAGATCCTGAGACTCTGGCTCTGTTCCTCCGAGCACTGTCTATAGCCATTGCCATGAAGTAAATGGCATCATAGATTGTGCCAAAAAGTGGAGAAACCTAGAAAAGGAGGAGAAATTGTGGTCAGGATATGCTGCTGCCAGCCACTAGTTGGAGATCTGTGGCAAAAAAACATCTCACTGTCTAAGCTGTAAACTCAAGAGCAGAGACAATCCCAAGCACAAATACAGGCTGGGTGGTGAATGGCTGAGAGCAGCCCTGAGGAAAAGAACCTTGGGGTCTGGGTTGATGAAAAGCTCAACATGAGCCTGCAGTGTGAGTGCAGCCCAGATAGCAACTGAGTGCTGGGCTGCAGCAAGAGCAGTGTGGGCAGCAGGGCAAGGGAGGGGATTCTGCCCCTTTGCTCTGCTCTCCTCAGACCCCATCTGGAGTACTGTGTGCCCACAAATTCTCAGGCATATGGACACCTTATTTTGATGTCTGACAAACTCTCTGGACTTTATTCACCTTGGCAGACAACTCTGAAGCTTGGATCTGCAGAAGTTAGAACACAGAGGATTCCACCTCAACACAAGGAGACACTTCTTTACAGTGAGGGAGATGGAACACTGGAGCAGGCTGCTCAGAGATGTTGTGCAGCCTCCTTCTCTGGAGAGATTCCAAACCTGTCTGGATGTGTTCTTGTGTGACGTGCCCTAGGTAATTCTGCTCGATGATCTCTGGAGGTCCCTTCCAACCCCTAACTGTGATTCTGTAATAGCAAACCAAACCTGAGAGCCCCAGAGCTCTTTTCTCTTGAATTCCCAGTTTAACCAACTGTGTTAGATTGCCAGACATCAAGGAATCACAGAGTGTCAGGGGATGGAAGTGACCTCCAAAGCTCATCCAGTCCAATCCGTCTATCAGAGCAGGATCACCTACACCAGATCACACAGGAATGCATCCAGGCAGATTTTTAACTCATCTCCAGAGAGATGGGTTGGAACTAGGTGATCTTTGAGGTCCCTTCCAACCTTACCATTCTATGATTCTAGGGATACTCCACAACCACCCTGGGCATCCTGTTGCAGTGTTCAGGAGAAAGAGCCCTTCCAGGTGAACACAGACCACATCTAACTTTCACCTTACTGTCCTCAAAAGCCCACAATCCATGTTGTCTTTCCCCTGTACTTTACAACTACTGCTTGCCCCATGTCTCCTGTTTCAAGGCCCCAGAAAACCCCAAGAGAAGGAATATTTACCTGGGTGGCTTCCAAATCCCCGATTATTTCACCACCCTCTTTAGCTTCCCAGAACGCATCATAGAAAGTCCTTTCTCCAGACTCCAGTGTGATAGTCAGCACAGCATCATAGGCTTCCTGGAGCTTGGTGTCATTATCAAAGATGCTGAAGAAGTTATTTTGATAAGGAAGGCTGTACAGTAAAGTGTCATATGGAATGAAGACATATCTTCCATCTGCTAGTCCCATTTCCAGAGCTTTGGTGAGTAAGGTGGCCTGGTCCTTCCCTCCAATGAGCACAGAATGCATGCACAGCACTATGACTAAAACACAAGGATCACAGACAGTGGTGTTAATCAGTTTGGGGTTTTCAACACAAAATAACTCCCTCCATGCCAATAGAATACTGTAGCAGGTTGTGATGGTTTGGGATTTCCCCACCTTCCCCCCCTCCCCACTTTGTAAAATCACCCAGACTAGACTCAGCCAGCTGGAAGTTAAGGACTGAAGCTCTATTTACAGCTTAGCACAATGTACAAGCAGAGATATATACAACAGACAGGCATAGTTACAGAAATATACAAGTTAAAGCTAATACAGAAACACAACTCCCCTCCCAGAAATCAGAGTCCCCAGGAGGGGCTCCCAACCACTCACCCCCTTTCCATCCCTCTACCTTACCCTAGGTTTGCCTTATGTGCAAGGTGAGTTTGGAGGATCAGCCAGGGGGGTTAGAAGCTGAGTGGTTGGTTAGGTTATTCAGCACAGAGAAAACCCACTGGCTCCCAGAGAGAGACCAAGAGACTCTGTGAGAGTGAGAGTGTCTTATCTATGTTTGTGTTCTTGTTCTTATGCATCTCAGCAAGCCTATGAGTGAAGCAGACATCACCACTGTTTGCTTTTCACAGCCTATAATATAATTTACTCCATTAAAATATTCCAATTAGCCTCAAACCAGCACACAGATCAGGCTCTAATGGCCTCTTTTCAATCTCTTTACCTTTGGCAAGCTGGCTGATGATTTAAAACTTCAGGGGGTGGCTGACACCCACCAGGCTGTGCTGCCAACCAATAAGATCTGGACAGGCTGAGTGCAGAGGGACTTGGACAGCTGTATAGGTGGGCACAGACCAATGCCAGGAGTTTGAACAAGTCCANGTCTGGGGAGGTTCTTTTCCCTTCTCTACTCTACTCTAGAGAAACCACACTTGGAATACTGTGTCCAGGTTGGGGCTCCCCAGTCTTCTTTTCACTCAGGTCCCAAGTCCCTCAGCCTCTCAATGATGATAAGAGGAGTTGCAAAGGGGACCTGCCTGCTGATAAATCAGAAGGGAGCAAGATCACCAGAGCAGAAAAACAATCCTTGATGAAGCTGAAGTGAACAAAAGCATTTTCAGGCTGCTGAATTATAGGGAAGAAATTCAGGGTTTCTAGGCAGTGATCTATCCCATACTATAGTAGAGAGTTTAAGCTGGTCACATGAACCAGATTTGAGGAGGGACTGGTTATCTCCAGTGGTTATGAAAGGAACTCACATGGACAGCTGTGGTGGTGATGAGACAAACCCATTTGAGGTCTCAAGCATTGATTTGAGCACTGACAAAGCTCAGAGTTGGACAGCAGCTTGCCAACCTTTGGCATAAAAGCCAAAGTCTTAGCTCATCTTCGTTTGGATTCACAGTGCTGACTGCAGAGGTGTACATGCAGGACCAGAGTCCATCCCAGGTTTCCTAACAGGGCTCTGCACCAGGAACACATGACTCTTTGTGCTCACATTGTCTCAAGAGACAAAAGATCATTCTTTACCATGTGCTCTCCATCAAAAAGGGCCCTTCCACTGCTTTAGTATGTGATCTATGACTGAACCTCACTTCTGACACCTTCACTGGACACAAGCAGTGAGGACACAGCATCAAAGTATGAGATGTTTGATAATCCATAATCCAAAACACCACAAATGTAAGACCTTATTATAACCCCCTCTTTACATTTGACAGAGGACAAGTACAGGCACTCATCTTTTTTTTCTTTTTCTTTTTTTTTCCAGAAGAACTATACCAAATCTTTTATGTTCTAAAAGATTAATTTACCCCATGTCTACCACTACACTCCACTCTGCTGAGACCTGGAGTACTGCATCCAGTTCTGGAGCCTCTGTTACAAGAAGGATCTGGACATGCTGGAAGGTGTCCAGAGAAGGGCCATGAGGATGTTCAGAGGGCTGGAGCTGCTCTGCTATGGAGACAGACTGAGAGAGTTGGGGCTGTTCAGTCTGGAGAAGAGAAGGCTCTGAAGAGACCTTATTGTGGCCTTCCAGTATCTGAAGGGAGCTACAAGAAAGCTGGGAAGGGACTTTTTAGGGTGTCAGGGAGTGATAGGACTGGGGGGGAATGGAGCAAAACTAGAAGTGGGGAGATTCAGATTGGACACTAGAAGAAGTTGTTCAGCATGAGGGTGGTGAGACACTGGAACAGATTGTCCAGGGAGGTGGTGGAAGCCTCATCCCTAGAGTTCTTTAAGGTCAGGCTGGATGTGGCTCTGAGCAACCTGATCTAGTGTGAGGTGTCCCTGCCCATGGCAGGGGGACTGGAACTGGATGATCTTTGGAGTTCCTTCCAGCCCTGACAATTCTCTGGTTCTGTGATTCTATGATCTCCACCACATATAAAATGTTCAGCATTCTTTCACTTGAAGGTCTGGCTCCATTTGAGTCAGAAGTAAAATTCTTCTCGACTTAAATGATTTCAAAATGACATTTTCTGAGCTCTGCCTATTGGTTAACAATGCAGCCCTACTCTGGAGAAAACAAAAAGGAAAGGAATAAGACTCAAAGCACTTACTTCTAATGCCATCAACTCCTTTAATCTCATTCCAAGTGTCTTCAATGCCTTTTTCTCCTCCATGTATGGATGTAACAATGCCCACAGGAAGCCCCTGGCTCCTGAGTGCACTTGCCAACTTGTTGGCAGTGTCCATCCAAATATCATCTTTGGAAGCAATGATACCAACATGAGCCCAGCTAAAATACTTCATGACTGCAAACAAAACTTGGGTTGGAGAGAGTAGAGTCCTTGCAAACGTAGTGTGATGGATGGTGGAATCCAGGTTGTAATTGACACACATCCATGAGAAGATGGCTTTATTCCAGTCTTCTCCTAAAAGTGTGGCCACCTCACAGAATCCAGGGTTCAGAGGGCCTATGAAAGCTGAAGAAAGCTTCCCGAAGTCAAAGAACCTAAGCAGAGCTCTTGGTGTGTCACATTCTTCTTGCAGAACCACATAATCCAGCCTGTGGCCAAGATCTAGTGAAGGATCTTTGCTTATCCGTTCCACTGCTAGCCCAGCAGCCACCTGGGGAAAGGCTTTGGAAAAGAAGGGGTCACAGTCCCAGGGTCCAAGCACTCCAATCTTAAAAACAGAAGAATATGCTGGACAGCAAAGTAGGATAATTCCCAACAGCAGCCACCAGAGAGCCTGGAAAAATGTCTTGGATGAATTTCCGGTGTTGAACTGATGCAATCTGCTGTGCCTGGGCAGCTCCCAGGACAAGCTGTGAGGACACTGCAGGAGGAACGACATCTTTTACAGGTGGAGAGGCCTTCAGGGAGACAGGCAGTGCACTACCAGCTGCTGGAAGAAAGGAGATTGTTGTTTACTTTCCTCTATCTGTTCACTGCAGGTAGGGACAGCTGAGGCAGCCCAAATCACAGAATCAGAGAATTAAGCAGGTTGGAAAAGACCTCTGAGATCGTCGAGTCCAACCTATCACCTAACACCTTCTAATTAACTAAACCATGGCACCAAGTGCCTCACCCAGCCTCCTCTTAAACACCTCCAGGGATGGTGACTCCACCACCTCCCTGGGCAGCCCATTCCAATGCCAATCACTCTTGCTGGGAAGAACTTCTTCCTAACATCCAGCCTGAACCTGCCCTGGCACAGCTTGAGGCTGTGTCCTCTCATTCTGTCACTGCTTGACTGGCAGAAGAGCCCAACCCCACCTGGCCACAACCTCCCTTCAGGTAGTTGTAGAGAGCAATGAGGTCTCCCCTGAGCCTCTTCTTCTCCAGGCTGAACACCCCCAGCTCCTCACAGGGCTGTGCCCCAGCCCCCTCACCAGCCTTGGTGCCCTTCTCTGGACACCTTCAAGAACCTCAACATCTTTCTTAAATTGAGGGGCCCAGAACTGGACACAGTACTCAAGGTGTGGCCTAACCAGAGCTGAAGTACAGGGCAGAAGGGCTTCCCTGGTCCTGCTGGCCACACTATTCCTGATGCAGGCCAGGATGCCATTGGCCTTCTTGGCCAAGTGGGCACACTGCTGGCTCATGTCCAGCTGCTGCCAACCCGTCCTCCCAGGTCCCTTTCTACCTGGCTGCTCTCCAGTCACTCTGTCCCAGCCTGTAGCACTGCATGGGGTTGTTGTAGCTAAAGTGCAGAACCTGGCACTTGGATTTGTTAAATCTCATGACATTGGACTGTGCCCATCTATCCAGCCTGTCCAGGTCCCTCTGCAGAGCCTTCCTGCCCTCTAACAGATCAACACTTGCTCCCAGCTTGGTGTCACACAGCATTTCTCAAGGTGCAAGTCTATGAGGTACGAAAACCTTCTTGTCCTACTGCTTGTTGCTAGGGAGAAGAGACCAACATCTACCTCACAACAACCTCCTTTCAGGTAGCTGTAGAGAGCAATAAGGTCTGTCCTCAGCCTCCTTTTCTCCAGGCTAAACAACTCCAGTTCCCTCAGCTGCTCCTCACCAGACACTGCTCTCCAGACCCATCACCAGCTTTGTTGCCCTTCTCTGGGCATGTTCCAGCAATTCAAACCACAAACCACAAAAACAGACACACAGGTAAGAAAACAAAAAGGTGAAACACCCTCGGCCAGCAACTTTGGACAATCCAAAACCTCAGTGGGTTTGGAATATGAATCAGAGCCCATACAAACATTAATGCACTAATCTACAGACCCATATATACCTCTGTTTGGAGATCCATATGGATGTCCACAGCATCTTAACACTTCCTGAAAAGGTTTTTCAAGGACAACTCACATGGCAGAGTGCCTCAAAACTGGCAGAATGAAAGTTGGATAAACAGGAGATCACAAAATGAGGGGAAAGGAGGATTATTATTTGACTTTATCTAAAGGACTGGTAAATAACTTCTGGGGAAAAAGCTTTATGTTCACTCTTGGCTTAAAATAGTCTTAGTTAAAGAGACCTGAAGCTGTGGGGATCTGGAGAATAACAACCTCAACCTTCACAGCCAGGAATGGAGACTGCAAAGCCACAACAGTGTGCCTGCCATCCACAGTGTCACCCTGTGGCTTAGAAAATGTGCTGATGCAAGCAGGTTGGTGCTCTAACAACAGCAGGTGCCTTACACCAGCTTACCTGTTCATCACTGGAGCAGTATTTTTATCCTGGATCCCCAGCCGTGAGCCCTGCAACCCAGAACACTGCAATGCAGGCTTCTAAATGTCCTCTAGCTCCACAGAGAGACACCTCCAGGAAAAGCCACCCACCAACAAAGCAGCTTCTTCTCACCAGTGGTAGTGGCTATCCTTGGATGTAGGTCCCACCCTCAAGGAGAGGTGATGCATGGCCAGCCTGCCCTGCAAGTGTGCTTCAGTGCTCACCTCCTTCAGCTTTCCGCTTGCGTGGGATGCATCCAACTGGATGGATGCTCAGGGACCATCCACACCGTGCCAAAAGGTCTCTTCCAACCAAAATGATTCTGTGAGTCTAACGTCTTCTTGTTCCTTTTGGTGAGGACCATCCTTCCCCTCCAGGGCTTCACGACTTCAGGTACATCTCTGCAAATCCTTAGTTCCTCAGTGAAGGCCTTGAAGAGCTCCAGGGCTGCCTCACACTGAACTGCCTCCGTACAGAGACGTGCTCATATCTAAGTAATTGTAGAGATGGCATCTTAAAGCTCTATCCTTGGATTAGTGGGATTTAGCTCCTGGGATCTGTCCCTGAAGAGCAGCTCTGTAAGTCTCCCTGCAATGCAGCAGGGATTGTTCTTCTTCTGCCCTGTAAGCAGCAGAAATGAGAGTTATTTTAGGTTTAGGGTAAGGAGCATATTTGATTTGGGGCTTTACCATCCTGTTGATGTCTAATATTCCCCTTTTCCCCATTTCTTCCTTCCACCCATCATGAAAACACAGAGAGGTTTTTATACTAGCATCAAGGTCTTCTTGGTTATTTCCCTGGGCCTTCTTGATATCTTCCTACAGCTGAGCCCTCCAATAACCCTCTCCACACTTCTAGACACCTCCCTTCCCTGTGGACTTGTGTTGAGGAGGGGCTGAATCTGGGTATAGAAATCCATTGTAATGGGGCTGATATAAAATGCTTAAATATTTTATTAAATACGTATAAATTCCCCAAGCTTATTTACAATTAGCGCACACAGACGCTGTTAGGTGTTTGTTAAAGCTATTTTTGGCAGCACATACATATACAGTCAGACTATATCAAAATGGTTTTAGGACCAGTCAATCTCACCTCTGTGCCTGGAAAGATCATGGAGCAGATCCTGCTGAAAGCTCTGCTAAGGCAAATGGAAAACAAAGCAGAGGTGATTGGTGGTAACCAGCAATGGCTGCACCAAAAGCAGATTTTGCCTGAAATTTGGTGGCTTTTTATGAAAAAGTCACAGTGGACAAGGAAAGGGCAGCTGATGGCATCTACCTGGACCTGAGTAAGGCATTTGACTCTGTCCCACATGACATCCTGGTCACCAAGCTGGAAAAACATGGACTTGATGAGTGGAGCACTGCTGGATAAGGAATTGGCTGGATGGTGGCACACAGAGAGTGGTGATCAAGGGCACAATGTCCACCTGGAGANACAGGAAGCCTGAGGAGGGATTATTGACAAGCTCTTGCACAGCCCAGATAGAATCATAAAGTCATAGAATGGTTTGGGTTGGAAGAGACTTCCAAAGGTCATCTCCTCCAACCCCCCTGCAGTGAGCAGGGACATCCTCAACTTGCTGAGCGTGCTGTTGATCCTCACCTTGAATAAATCTGGGGATGGAGCCTCAACTATCTCCCCAGGAAACCTGTTCCAGTGTTCCACTACCCTCATGATAAAGAACTTGTCCCTAACATCCAGTCTAAATCTGCTCTTCTCTGGTTTGAAACCATTGCCTCTCGTCCTGTCACTACAGGCTTTTGTAAACATTCTCTCTCCATCCTTGCTGTAGGCTCCCTTCAGGTATTGAAAAACCACTTTCAGGTCTCCCCAGAGCCTTCTCTTCTCCTAGGTGAACATCCTCAGCTCCCTCAGCCTGTCCTCAGAGCAGAGGTGCTCCAATCCCCTGATCATTTTCATGGCCTTCCTCTGGACCTGCTCCATCAGGTCATATCTGGAAAGGTTATTGGACACCTTTCATTGATAATCACAAAATCATAGAATGGTCTGGGTTGGAAGGGACTTCCAAAGGTCATATAGCCCAATCTCCTCTGCAGTCAGCAAGGACATCCTCCACTAGTTCAGGTTGCTCGGGGCTTTGTCAAGCCTCACTTTGAATGTCTCCAGGGATGGGACCTCAACCACCTCCCTGGGCAACCTGTCCCAGTGTTTCGCCACCCTCATGATGCAGAACTTGTTCCTAACATCCAATCTAAATCTTCACTTTTCTAGTTTGAAACCATTTCCCCTCCTGTCACTACAGGCTTTTGTAAGCAATCCCTCTCCATCCTTCCTGTAGGCCCCATTCAGGTGTTGGAAAGCCACTTTCAGGTCTCCCCAGAGCCTTCTCTTCTCCAGGCTGAACACCCTTAGCTCCCTCAGCCTGTCCTCACAGCAGAGGTATTCCAGCTCCCTGATGATTTTTGTGGCCCTCCTCTGGACCCACCCCCATCAGGCATATCTGAGAAGGGCATGTGTTTCATTGAGGACTGGGACAGATGAAGACAGTTGTCAGGAATTACATTTGGAGAGCACCTGAGAGGAACACTGACATCAAATCTAAACTCAGGACACTGCTTTGTATGCTACTACTGCATTAGGTTTTGATCACATTGGGTTTCAAATCAAAGCATTAAATTAAATAAAGCTCTTACAGATAGGAGTCTGATTTTTTTGAATTGAACTGAAAAGGTTGATTTATTCCTATAAAAATGCACCACATCTCTCTGTATATATCATATACTCCCTTCTAGTTCATTTCTTTTGGTGTCAACAATAGCACTGCACTCAGGGTCAGTGGTCTCCAACTCTCATTGAGTAGCTGCTGAACTCCAGTGACACTTCTAGGGGACATTTATGCATTAAAATGTCCTGCCTTGGAAAAAATCACAGAATCACAGAATGTCAGGGCCTAGAAGGGACCTTGAAAGATATCCTGTCCAACTCCCCTGTCAGTAGGATCACCTAGACCAGATCACACAGGAACACATCCAGGCATCTCTGGAATATCTCCAGAGAGGGAGACTCCACAACCCCCCTGGGCAGCCTGTTCCAGTCTTCTGTCACTCTCACAGGGAAAAAAATTCCTCCTCATGTTTCTATGGAACTTCCTATGCCTCAGCTTCCACTCAGTGCCCCTTGGCCTGGCATCTGGCATCACCCAGCAGAGCCTGGCTCCAGCCTCCTGGTACTCATCCTGCACATCTTTATAAACATGAATGAGGTCACCTCTCAGTCTCCTCCTCTCCAAGCAGCACAGCCCCAGCTCCCTCAGTCTCCCCTTGTAAGAGAGATGTTCCACTCCTTTCATCATCTTTGTGGCTCTGTGCTGGACTCTCTCAAGCAGTTGTATGTCCCTGTTGAACTGAGAGGCCCAGAACTGGACACAGTACTCCAGATGAGGCCTCAGCAGGTCAGAGTAGAGGGGCAGGAGAACCTCTGTCGACCTACTAACCACAGCCCCTTTTAATCCACCTCAGAATGGCATTGGTCCTCCTGGCCACATGAGCACACTGCTGGCTTATGGTCAACCTCCCATNCTGTTTTCCCTTGTCCTGTCCCTTGTTACTTGGGAGAAGAGACCAAACCCTACCTGGCTCCAACCTCTTTTCAGGGAATTGTAAAGAGTGAGAAGGTCTTCTCTGAGACCCCTTTTCTCTAGGCCAAACAACACCAGCTCCCTCAGCTGCTCCTCACAAGCCATGTGCTCTAGACCCTGATCAACTCGGAGGTCTGTTTATTAGCATAATTAATGTGATCCTTAACAATTCCTTTCTCCATAGACAAGTAGATTGAAACCTTTATTACTTTTCCCCCTTTTAACTGCTTCTTGTTTGATAGTGAAAGAAAATGTCCCTTCTGCAAATGAGATTGTCCCAAATAGCTCTGTCCTGTCTGCCCCCATGGTTGGGGCATCCCAGGACTGGGAATAAGACTCCTACATATGCAAAACAACCTCAGGTCTTGGCATGGCCTGACTTGCCTCAGTGATGAACAAGCAGGGTAAATCAAGCAGCTGAGGCTAAAAAAGAAAATATTAAGATAATTCACCTGGCCAGAGTTAACATTAAAATTTAAGATCTAGAGCGCATCTCCTGTCCTGACCTGAGCTAAAACAGAACCAGTTCTGCTCAGTAATTTGATTTCTCAGCTCAGGGTCAAACAGCACTGGAACAGGCTCCCTAGAGAAGTTGTGGAATCTCCTTCTGTGGAGACTTTCAAGGCCTGTCTGGATATGTTCCTCTGAGACCTGAGCTAGATTGTATGGTCCTGCTCTGGCAGGGGAGGGTGTGGACTCAATGATCTCTTTGGGTCCCTTCCAACCCCTGACATCCTGTGATCCTGTGATCCTTTTACATCCAATGCCCTGCTCATTGACTCCATAGTCAAAAGAATGTCCAGAAAGTTCCTCTCTCTTTTATAATTTAGAACCAAAATAGAGCATTAGCTCTTAAGCTGCTACATCAGACCAATTTCCAGCACTCCCCCATACTCACTGGAGTGAGTGAGAGATGTCCACACTCACACACCCACACCATTCCTGAGCCACAGCTCCATTGCTTTGCTTTAAATTTTCAGAGCAGAAGAGGGTGCTCTAACCTCTCTCTCTGACCTCCTACAACAGCTTGACCAAGCAGCCTCCCAGGAGCTGCTGCTGCTGCTGCTGCACTGAGCAATGCAAATATTCTGGAAATAAAATGGGGTTTGCAATGGATTTGAATGGACGAATTCAGAGGGCACCACTGAATCAAGCTGCTGTCTCTGGAAACCTTCTGCAGCCAGCAAAGAGAAACAGGGGTAAAGGGTTGGCTCCTCTTCTGACTCTCCCTGCAGAAAAGTCTCATAGCTCCACTGATTATGGAACAAAAGTGAGGGAGAGCAGCATGGCAACACTCACTTTTATTCACGTCCTCTGAATCCCCTTAATTAAAAGCTCCAGCCTTGGAGGATCTATCAGGTTCCCACATCTATTATTCCAACTCTTAATTACTCTCACCAGTAAAAATACCCACTTAATGTCTAGTGTGTCTGGTTTCAGCTTCCTGCAACTGGCTCTCACTCCACCTTTGCCTGAGAAACAAAAACCCAGGAAGTACAATAAATATCACCACCCTGTAGACATCTGCATGCCATAATTAGCTTACACCCTAGTCATCCTCTCAGAAAAAGAAGTAAACAGCTCCTCAAGGCTTTTGAGAACAAGATCTTGCCATAGAACAAGATCTCAGGATGTCATCCTTGCAGTGTTTTGGGGGAGGTTTGACATTAATCTTTAATTTCCCTTCTCTTTGCTATCAGTCTTCAATGTTAAAGATAACATAGGCTTGGGGCAGAATGGCTGGAAAGCTGCACTGTGAAAAGTACCTGGGGGTACTGGTCAACAGGCAGCTGAAGATGAGCTAATTGTGTGCCCAGCTGGCCAAGGAGGCCAGCAGCATCCTTGCCTGCATCAGCACTAATGTGGCCAGCAGGAATAGACAAGAGATTGTCCCCCTGTACTCAGCACTGGTGAGGCTGCATCTCAAATTTTCAGTTCCATTTTGGGCATCTCATTAAAAGAAGGACATTGAGGTGCTTGAGAATGTCCAAAGAAGAGTGATACAAATTATGCAACATTAATAATCTGTATTAATTTTGATATCCAGGTGAATAATGGAATCATANAGGTTGGATGAGGCCTTGAGTGCCCTGTTCTAGTGGGAGGTGTCCCTGCCTATGGCAGAGGGTTGGAACTGGATGAGCTTTGAGGTCCCTTCCAACCTTACCATTCTATGATGCTATGGCTCTAATTCTTTACTCCCAGATGTATACAGACTTGTCTGGTTTTAGTTTAGTGGATGCTTTGCAAAGATGTTCACTTAATGAGAGGTCCAGATCAATCTGCAAGTTTTATGAAGAATGATTTTTCTGTTTCTCCCAGATAATGTGCTATAGTTATTGAACAGCATTGGAAAGAATGAGATCCCAGTGGCTCCACTACAAAACATTACTGAAGGAGGCATCTTAAGCTATTTTCTTTCAAAATCATGCCTGATCATTTTTTATTTCCTTTTGATGTGGACACATTGGCTGTGCAGCACAAATTTTCTCCCTCAATATCACCTTCTGGTAGGATGATAACCTGCAGGTGTTTAAGAAGACAAAGTCACTACTTGACTTTGCATGCCAGGCTGATGACTCAATCACAAAGGTTCTGTGAAGTCAGACTGACAAGATTTATTATGGCTCCAACCTCACTGCCTGGCATTAGTTAACCTCTATCCTTTGGTTCTTTGCAAGTTCCTCTCCAATTTGTCCTTTCCGTGACTTTGATGCCAACCCAATCTGATATCAGTTTCTTGGTCATGCAGCACAAGAAGGATTTGGTGTCCCATGGTTTTGGCGGGGGGGAGAGGGATGTGTTTTGCTCTGCCATATTACCCTACTTTTATGTGGCATTCCAGCATGTGGAATCCTATTTAGAATCATAGAATGGTAAGGTTGGAAGGGACCTCAAAGATCATCCAGTTCCAATCCCCTGCCATAGGCAGGGACACCTCCCACTAGCACAGGTCACTCAAGGCCTCCTCCAACCTGGCCTTGAACATCTCCAGGGAAGGAGCAGCCACAACCTCCCTGGGCAACCTGTGCCAGTGCCTCACCACCCTCACTGCAAACAACTTCCTCCTAACATCCAGTNGAGCATCTTCATGGCCTCCTCTGGACCCGCTCCAACACTTCCATATCCTTTGTGTGCTGGAGGCTCCAGAACTACACACAGGACTCCAGGTGGGGCCTGAGGAGAGCAGAGTAAATGAGCAGAATCCCCTCCCTTGCCCTGCTGCCCACACTGCTCTTGCTGCAGCCCAGGTCTTGGTTGCTGTCTGTTGAGCTTTTCATCACCCCAGACCCCCAGGTCCTTTCCCTCAGGATTATCTGGTTTGCATCAGAGCAGCTACATGTCTGTGAATTGGAGCAGCTATATGTCAGCCTTGAAGTGTGCTGCAGAGCTGAGTTAAAGCAAATCTTCTTTCCCAGCATGGCTAAGTTTATTTGATTTTCTTGGAAGCTGATTTGGTAGCCTGTGAGATCTGAACTCTCTGGCACTGCCATTAATGGAATATCACAGAATCACAGAAACATTCAGGTTGGAAAAGCTCCTCAGGATCACCAAGCCCAGCCCAGAACCCTACTCTACCAGGTGCACCCTAAACCATATCCCCAAGCATCACATCCAAACGACTTTTAAACACATCCATGGTTGGTGACTCAACCACCTTCCTGGGTGACTGTTGATGTTGCAGACATTTTCATAGTCACTATTACAGCTGGAAGGAAATGGTTTCATATGACTGGATGAAGTATTTATACATGCATTTATTTGGGTCCTGTTTGACAGTGTCATCTCCAGAAGTTCATTACATAGAAACACAGACAAACACTCTTCTTTCCAAAGCTCTCCAGGAAGCCCAGCCAGGCTGGGCTTTTAATAGAATCATGAAATTATCTGGGCTGAAAGGGACCCCCAAGGATCATGGATCCTGGAATGGGTTGCCCAGGGAGGTTGTGGATGCTGCCTCCATGGAGGTGTTCAAGGCCAGGTTGGATGAGGCCTTGAGCGACCTGTTCTAGTGGGAGGTGTCCTTGCCTATGGCAGAGGGTTGGAACTGGATGAGCTTTGAGATCCCTTCCAACCTTACCATTCTATGATCCTATGATCATCTAGCTCTGACCCCCTCTGCCATGGGCAGGGACACCTCACACTAGATCAGGTTGCTCAGAGCTACATCCAACCTGGCCTTAAAGACCTTCAGGGATGAGGNTTCAGTGACCCGTTCTAGTGGGAGGTGTCCTTGCCTATGTCAGGGGGTTGGAACTGGATGAGCTTTGAGGTCCCTTCCAACCTCACCATTCTATGATTCTATGATTCTAAAGAGCCCCAGGTCTCTCAGCTTTTCTTTGTAAGAGAGATGTTCCAGCCCCTCCATCATCTTTGTAGCCTCCACTGGACTCTCTCCAGTAGTTCCTTGTCTCTCTTGAACTGCAGAGCCCAGAACTGGACACAGTAGTCCAGGTTTTGCCTCACCAGGGCAGGGCAGATTGAGGAAAGATCCTCCCTTCACCTGCTGGACACTCTTCTTCATGCACCCCAGGATACCACTGGTGGTCTTGACTAAAAATCCCATTGCTGGCTCATGGTGAACTTGCTGTCCACAAGAATTCCAAGGTCCTTCTCTGTGGAGCTGCTTTCTAGCAGGACAACCTCTAACCTGTACTGCTGCAGGGAGTTATTCCTCCCCAGGTGCAGGGGAACTTGCCCTTGTTGAACTTCATTTCGTTCCTCTCCCCCCAGCTCTCCAGCCTCTCCAGCTTGAATTGCTGGTTATATGATGATTGGGTGGCAGTTAGGACTGATTCTTTCTATACCCCCAGGAGGCTAAGAGGAAGAGATTTTGTGCCTGTTTTGTTCTGTTATCTCTGATGTTAGCTTCCCTGAAGCATGTGTTCACCAGATGTGTCAGCCTAGCTGGGTTAACTGGGTTTGAGCAGCGCTACAAAACAACCATCTGCAACAGTCTGTGTGGTTCAAACTGCCTTGGAAGGAGTCATCTCAAGGGTTGTGTTTCTGAATGACAGTTAAAAGGCAAGACAAAGTAGATGTGCTCTGAAACTGTGTACATTGACCCTCATTAAGGGATGTGCAGGCTCTGAAAAATGAGGCAAAATCAAAATACATCCTTGTGAGAAGGTCCCCAGAAAGGCTTTGAATGCAGTTTTTAAAAGTACCAGTAGAAATTTTCTACAGATTTCCTTTTCTGCCAGTCTGAAATAGGACCAGTTAATTCCTGTTAAATTGAGCAAGCACTTGCCCATGCCTGTGGGCACAGAGAGGATTAGTGGGAAGGCTTGGGACAGCCATAGGCTGCCCGTGGGAGAGGGCTTTGCAGGGAATCATTAAAGCCAGACTGCGGGGAGGAGCTGGCACTCCTGCCACACTGCAATCCAAAGCAGCTGCCAGATGCTGCTAGGGCAGCCCAGAGAATAGATATAAAACTGAATGTATGTATATAGACATAAAAACTAATAATCTATATATAAATAAAACTGAATTAGGGGAGATGAAGCTAGAGGGTTGCTGGAGTCCGCTGCCTGCTAAGGCTTTCCACCTACCCAGGCAAGTTCATACCTAATTCATGCTCCATATTAACTAATTAATTAATTAATCAGTCTGGGTATATTTTTGGTAATTCCTGATTATGGATGAAGTGGTTCCAGAAAAGGGGGATATAAGAAATTATTACATATGCTGCTGGTGAATTAGTAAAGTGCATTATGACAGCAGAAGCTCTTAGGAAGTAGAAGTTTCTGAATCACAGAAAATGAGATTGGAAGGGACCTCCAGAGATCATCCAGCCCAACCTCCCTGCCAAAGCAGGATCCCCTAGGGTAGTCCGCACAGGCCTGCATCCAGGTGGGTTTGAACAGTCTCCAGAGAAGGAGACTCCACAACCTCTCTGGGCAGCCTGCTCCAGGCCTCTGGCACCCTCACTGTAAAGAAGTTTCTCCTCATGTTGAGCTGAAACCTTCTCTGTTCCAGTTTGGATCCATCGCTCCTTGGCTTATTATTGCACACCACCAAAGAGCTTGGCCCCCTCCACTTGACACCCACCCCTCAGCTACTGATAGACATTGCTCAGATCTCCTCTCAGCCTCTCTCCTGACTAAACAGCTCCAGGGCTCTCAGTCTCTCTCCATAGGGGAGATGCTCAAGTCCCCCAGTCCTCCTCATGGTTCTCCACTGGACTTTCTCCAGCAGGTCCCTGTCTCTCCTGAACTGGGGAGCCCAAAACTGCACACAGTATTGCATCTGTGGTCTCACTAGGGCAGAGTAGAGGGGGAGAAGAACCTCCCTAGTCCTAGTGGACACACTTTTCTTGCTGCACCCCAGGATGCCATTGGTCTTCTTGAATACTCCCTGGGCAACCTGTTCCTGTGCCTCACCACCCTCACTGTAAATGATTTCTTCCTAATACCAAGTCTAAATCTACCTTCTTCAATCTTAAAGCCATTAGGGAATCACAGAAAATCACAGAATACATCTGTTTGTAAGAGACCTCAAAGATCATCCAGTCCAACCCTTGACCCAGCACTGAAGGCTCAATAACAAACCATGTCCCCAAGCACCAGGTCCACACTCTGCTTGAACACCTCCAGGGATGGTGACTGCACCACTGCCATTCCAGAGCTTGGGAACCCTTCCAGTGAAGAAGTATTTCCTAATATCTCACCTAAACCTCTTCTGATGCTGTGCAATCTGCTCTGGGTGCTTTAGCAGAGGGGTTGGACTAGGTGATCCCCAGAGGTGCGTTCCAACCCCCACCATGCTGTGACTTTATGTGTCTATAGAAAAAAGGGAAAAGAAATTAAACAATCATCTTATCTTCATACTCACCATGTGATTGTTTTGTTGTGATATTTTTTTAAGTGGAATTATAATTCAATGGAAACATTGACAGAAGCAAAACAGAAGATGAATCTGTAATGGTTAGGTGTGAGTGTGAGATGGTGTTTTGAAAATTCATACAGTTTATTGATTTTTGTCACTCAGAAATTCACTGCCAACCAGTATTTTTAATAAGAATCAGTTCTTCACATGGTCATGGAAACATCACACAGAGGGAGGTAAACAGGGCATCCAGAACACTTAAGAAACATAACTATCAATGATATAACAAATGTTAAACTTTAAACTGGAAAGAGGTTCTTAGTTTCAGTTGTACCTCTTGCCCATTAGGGGAGTCAAGAGGCTTCTTTCTGCTGCTAGGGCAGAGAGGCACAATGGAATCTAGTTAGAGAATTTCTTAGAGAGAGGCTCTGAACATTT